>JAMKQA010056743.1:0-17160 GCA_024699735.1 Posidonia australis | reverse complement strand
TTGTCTTTGCGATTGATTGTGTTTTGTGTTAATTTCTTAAATTGCATAACAAATTCCAAAGACATAATTAAAACCGGAAAAACTCTATTCACCCCCCTCTAGAGAAGCTTTAGTATCCAACAGCTTTTTCGTGGTTGAACTTACAAAATTTTGAATTGTTGCGTGGAGACCACAGTCATGTTACTGTCTCCACCAATCATCAGCACTTAACGAAAGATCAGCTAAGATATGTTCCTACTGTACATACACTTTAACTAAAGAGTAGTTGAAATGCCCTTGGTTAAAATTTTGGTCCAGTTGTTATATTCAATGCGCAGTGAGTTGATGTCTTGTTGAGCGCCTGATGTGTGGGTCCTGACAAAAACAACTGACATGCCTTTGATGTACAGAGTAGCAAATTATGTGCGTTTGGCTAGAAAGCAGCTGACATACCCCTAGCATAAAAGGCAAATGCTGCTCAATGAAAACAGAAGGTAGATCGGGAGATACCTAGGCAAAATGGATGCCCTTGGTATCGAGTTAGGTTGCTGCAGGAAATGTTGGGCATCATTCAAGGATGTAAAGACTTTAGGATTAGGTTGTGACTTTAGGTGCACCCTTGGCTAAAAGCGTTCGGTAAAATCCTGTTGAACAAATCTATAAGCAAGCATAGAGATTCAACCATGCAAAATTGTGATGATTATGATTATTGTGGTGGACTCTGTTATTACAAGCAAGTAGATTAATTGTTTAAGAGTGACTTTATTGTTTGATCATGAAATGTATGTTTTGTTGATTAGGTGTGATTTTTGTTGCTTATTATTTGCATTTATTGTTTTGCTTGTTTGTTGCATTCATTATTTAGGTCATTTGCTTGTTTAGTTTGACTATTTGTTTGCCCTCAGTTAGGCTGGAAGAGTGTATGCCTGCTAGAGGAGGAGGATGCCTTCGACTCAGTTGACCCTACAAAGACTCACAAGCTTTGGGTGGCTCTCGATGGGTAGTGGTGGTGCTCAAATCACTGTAAGGTAACACAAATAGATTGGGCTCCATGCTAAAGTCTTTGGGTCCTGCACCTACTTTTTTGATATCATTGACTTTCTTTGGCTCCCTCGTAGACGCATGACTTCGCTCTAACCTTGACTCGGAGGTAACTGGCGCCCGATCTTTTCTAGAGGCCTTTACTAAAAGAGGGTGGGTCAGTCCCTCAAAGGTGTAATTTTATTGGGCACATACTCCAACTCCTCTCCAAGCTATGGTAAGGGTAGAGCTACGGCGCACGCCTCTTGCTCTTGGGCTTTGATGCTCCAACTTCCGTCTTTGCCTTCTGTTTTCTCTATTCTTTTATGCTCGTGCGAATTTAAATTTTCTTTTTTGACTCACTAGCTCAGTCACCCTAGCATTTTATTTCCCCCTAGGAGCTGCAGGGTTCTTTTAGAGTTTGGACATTTCGTCCGACTTTAATGTAGAATGGCTCCCTTGCTAACTTGGTCATCTGATTAATGACAATTGAGGAGTGATAGTTCATTCCGACGTAGGCGAGCTTTTCTGATTTTCGTCATTAGACAGAATGTTGTTAACAAGTAAACTATTATTTTGTTTGTTATTTTTAATGTTTTCTGTTTTGTGTTTTTTTTTTACTTTCAACTTTTGTGCTTTTTCTATTTTTTTGTGTTTTGATATATGATGATGTGAAAAGAAACAACAAAGGAAGAAAAGGAAAAGGATACAACTCCAATCCTTGTTGCTGCCATTTTATTGATGCCATTAGGGTCCGTAGTAACTCCTTGCAGTGCCACTATAAACTAGAATTATAGTAGGTGTAACTGAAGCTGCTAGAATTGTTATTGAGACCACGATTGTCATTGAAATTGTTGAATCTCCTAGTGCCATTGGAATTGTATCTATTGTTGGAGTTGACATTTACTGTAACTGCTGTCTCTTGCTAGATCTAGGGTATTTGCATGTGCAGAGTCAGATCGGTGCATGGCATACTGACGAACTTTTGGTTAGGACACCTACAGAGGAGTAGGAATAAGAGTGGCGGACGTGAGTGTCGCTAGACAGAATTGATAAAGGATAGGAGGATGAATCGAGCCGATGAGGCAAAGATAACGCCTCCATCGCAGGAGCAATGAGAAGTTGGGGCGATGGTATAATGGGGTGAGCCTGCAATGCTATAGTGGTCTGTACTGGAACCTCAGGGGTTGAAAGAGGAAGACTCTCAACAAGATCAAGAGAAAGGGCCATGTGCTCAAGCCTCTGGGCCAAAGTCCTCAAGTATTGAGCCTGCATGGTCGAAGTCCCATCAAAAGATAGGTCAAAAGGCGAGAGTGGAACAGGAGTGGGTCCTAAAACAGATACAGCCGCAGCTGGTTTGACTCTTGAAACAGGAGGGCCTGAGATGAGGGGTGGAGTTGGCATAACTTTTGGAACCTGCGTGGCAGTCACCGCAATTGACTCGATGATGGGCCTTAGATTAACTTTTGTTTGCGGCTGTGTTGGAAAAGGAGGTACAGATCCTCCATGATTCCTATATCAAGATGCATAGAGGTAGACATGGAAATCGGGCAGGGCCGGCCCTAGGCCGCCCGACCTAGCCCAGGCCCGGGCCTGTTTACTAGGCCCAATTTGGCCGGTGAAATGGTCTAGGCCAGGCCGGGCAGGCCCACCTACAAAAAAAAATAAATTATAAACCTGGGGCACCAGGTTGGCGCACCTAGCTAGCGCACCAGGCTGGCTCACCAGCCTAGTCATAGAGCCGTTACATCATTTATTTAGCCATTGTTTGACAACGGTTAAATATATGACCGTTGCTATGCAACGACCATGTGTTATATATATATATATATATATATATATATATATAAAATTTAAAATCCTATCCATTTATCTTATAAATACTCCCCCACCCCATTCATTTTTGTGATGAATAGGCAAGAGAAACGGGCATCAGATGCTGAACAACAAACGCAAATGCAAGTTATTAAAGTGGCATGCAATGGCACACAATGCAGATGAATGTCCTAAAGTGTACTCTCTCATCTTGCACGTCTCGTATGGGGTTAACCATGTGGGAAGTACTCATAGGTTTAGGTTTTGACTGAGGTCAGAAAGCAAGGCCTCGTCCCATTCTTGGCCGAAGCTTAGGCGATGAACAATGGTGCGTTGGAGGCCTCGACTCCTACAGTAGGAAGGAATTGTACCCTCTAGTAACACCGACACGACCTCAGACAAGGGGAGTAGACTAGCCCCACGTCCTACATTGAAGCCATAGAATGAGTAACTAGGGCTATCCTTCTCAGATTAAGTAGGTGGACTCTGGAGAGGAGAAGATGCATGCTCCTATATGATCGTTCATGCTTATATGCTTGGAGTCTTTTACTTGCGTTTTATTAAACTAGAAGGGATTGTGTGCATTTGTCTCTAGTTGTGCCTTATTATTTGTTCATCTGAATTTGTGTGTTTTACATTAACCAGGAAGGGAAGCAATATGTCTCTACTTTCTTAGTCATGGAAAATGTGGAAAGGGAAGAAAACACACAAACATGGCATTCAATCATTCACACGGCAAGCAAATGGCATGAGTATAGCATGTATTAGTGTTGTGTCATCAGGTAGATGAAAAGAAGTAAGCATCGTATCAAAAGGCATGTATCAAATCATGTGCATGTGTCATGGCATAGCAACTTTGTAAAAGAAACAGAAAGCATGTACATTCGTACATATGTGAACAAGTACAACAAGCAAGCAAACATAAAATAGACAAGACGATGCCAAGCAAGCGATAAACCAAAACGAAAGCTAGAAACTAGTATCCCCAACGTAGTTGCCAATTCCTGTAATCGTGCGGGTGGAACCCTGGATGACGCCTCGTGTATGGAAACACACAAAGAATCTTGATATGGTCAGGACGAAGATGATGAATTCAAGGTGGGTTACTTGACTTGGTATAGACACCTCGATTTTGAAGTCACTTGGCAGCAGGCTCCTATGGAAAGATGCTTTGGTTGCGACCACCAATACCCTTACCCACTTAAGCCTACACAAGCCCATTTAGGCCCACACTAGTCCACTCTGACCTAATCAAAATTAAAATCAAACAAAACACATTTAAAACCCGAAATTAATCAAGTGAAAACCCTAATTCAAGTCAAAATTAAATAATATCCACTTAAAATCCAATTAATTAAACAAAAACCCTAATTCAAGTCAAAATTAAATAAAATCTACTTAAAATCCAAATTAATGAAATAAAAACCCTAATTAAAGTCAAAATCAAATAAAATCCATCTCAACCACTTAAAATCCAAATTAAAAACCTAAATGCAAAACTTTGAAATCCATAAAAATCCCAAAAACAAAAAAAATCAGAAAAAACCCTAAAAAACAAAACCCTAAAGCCAAGCCTAATAAGCCCAATTAAGCCTTCAATCAAAAACTTAGAAAATTGCAAAAATAATTCCGACGAGCTTTCACCGTCGGCGACCCGACATTTCATGTGAAAACTTCGACAAGATTTCGTAGTCTCCTGAGCTGTAATACTTGTAAAATTCATTTTGTAATTATTTACATTTTATGAATTTTATTCCTAGACGGGTGTTACTGTTTTGAGGCCCGTTGTACAGTTCTGTGCTTTTAGGCTTGGGCCTCGTGGGTCAGCTTCTGTTTGCGTGTCCTTGTGCGTGGTTTAGCATTGTGTATTGTGCGTGTGGGGCCCAGGTGTGGGTCAGTATGGGGCCCAAGCGAGGGGTCCCTGTGGGGCCCGCATTTGTGGGTTGTTGGTTGTGGATGGTGATTGGGCGGTGTGGTTGGTTGCTCGTGCGGTGTGCCGGTGGCTGAGACGTGCAGGTGGGCACGTTCTCAGCTACTGCGGGCGTAGGCTTTATAAGCTGCACCGCTCTCCTCCGTCGCCATCACCATCTTCTCCTTCCTTCTTTTTCCTTTCCTTTCCTCCTCGTCGGCGCATCCATCCTCCTCCCTCACCTTCTTTCTCTTCCTCCCCACTCTTCCTTCTCCTTTCCCCTTCTCCTCCCACCTGACCTGCTCTGTTTCCCCTGTTCTTCCTTCGCACGCGGGCCGACGGAGAGAGAGAGAGAGAGATCGAGGGAGCGAAGCGGAGGGTTGTGGTTGCTCGGAGTGGTGTGCGGAGCTTGCGTGGTGTGCTTCCGTGGTCGTGGTGAGGCCATGGTCGTCGGAGTTCGCCGGAGTTGGCCGTGAATCACCGGAGGTGTTTTCAGGTATGCATCTCCACCTCATGTAATAGAGAGCATGAAATTGGTTGAAAATGCTAGGATTGCATGGAATCTAGGTAAATTTACTTTCCTAGCATTTATGGTGATTTATTGTGTATTTATGGCGAATTCATGGGTATTTATGCTGGTGGTTACGTTTTGGGTCGTTTTGACCCTTCTGCCTTTGTGATTTTATATCTTGATGCATGGTGAATGAATTTTAGTTTTGTTTGTTGGATTTTGGAGTAGACTCGAGGGTCAATACCATAGGTTTTATGCAAGATTTTTGGTGTTTGTTTTTGGGGTCCGATCGGAGGTCCCAGTTGGGGCGATTTCAGACGATAGGGTTTGAGCAGTTTTCTGGTTTCGCAGAATTCGACATACCGAATGGAAACAGTATACCGAATGGAAACGGTATACCAAATCAAGGGATTTTGGTATACTGATTCCGCTCGGCATACCGTTTTTTTATCAGTTTAGGACCTCTAGTCGAGATTCGGTCATTCGTTTTTGGACGGTGTACCGAATTTGTGCTGAATGTTGACCGTTGACCTGATTCGGTCGATCGAACCAGATCGGCCTACTGAACCAGGGGTTTTCGGCATGCCGATTCTGGGCTCAAATGTGTTTATAAAATGCATTTTCCGAGGGCTTTCTGGATTGCCGTGTTTTGTCCCATTGAGAGGGATTGTGGGTTGTCAGTGGTGGTCTCTAGGGACACTTGATGAGTCGTTTTGTCGAGGTTTTGGAAGAATTTTCAAAGATATGAAAATAGTTTGGAAAATGGATTTCAAGGAATAATTGACCTATTTTGGAAAATGTTTTACTGGTTTTCTGTGTGAGGGCCAAGACAATGTGGAACCTTGTCATCGGGACCAGGGAATGTGACGGCATTCTCGAGTGGTCGGGCACGACTCCCTGGTTGAGGTTGGGGGCCGAGATACCTGAGGCTGAGGGAAGTCGGGTCCTAGAGGTATGAGACTCCTTGACTGTCGTCTTAAGGCTAGGGTTGTGGTCCACTGGTTGAGGTGTCTTGTGGCATGATGGGAAGGTATGATACTCCTGCTGTTGTTGTGAGCACTGAGGCTCGGGTGTTGTCAGGTGTGGAGGTTTGATACTCCCTCCTGAGTGCCGTGTGTGGAGGACGCCGTGAGGAGGCGTACCCTGTGGTGGTTAGTGGGGATGAGACACGTGCCCCGTAGCTGGTAGCGTCCTGAGAGACAGGATAGCCTTCCTAGGGAGGGGTTGGCTTTGTAAGGGTTCTCCAGGAGGGAGAATCACGGTATGATGCGGCTCTTACAAAGGGTGGCACGTTGTGGCAGTGCAGACGCCATTGGTGGCTCTTCGGTGGACTGCTTGTGGCCAGAGTTAGGTTGCCTAGTGCTGGGCTTCTCGACTCACTGTGTGTGGTTTTGGCCATTGAGGGCTTTTGCTTGTGGCTTTGGGTTAGTAGAGCCCTGGCTTGTGGTTTTGGCTGGTGTGGGCCTAATTTATGAGGTTTTGAGAAAATAGTTTGCGAAGTGAATTTAAAAGGAAAATAGATTATGGTTTTGTTTTCCGCAGTTTTCGTAGGGTGCGTACTTGGTGACTTTGGTCACTCATGCGTTTTCCTTGTGGTTTTGGTTTGCAGGTGTAAACATGCAATTGGTTTAGCGTAGTGCATATAAATCAGAGTCCCCTAGCCGCACACACCGGTTCCTAGTAGTTTGATATTTACTGTTTAGCTTTAATTTTCCCGTAATTTAATTTGTTTAAGTTATTGTGGAAAATTTGGGACGTGATAGGAGCGTTTCCTAAACCTCCCGCAATCTCCGTCAACCTTCCTCCAGCTCACGTGCTTGATCCAACGATGTCCAACCCTTGAGGAGGAGGATCAATGACACGGAGAGGCCTCGCCGGAGTTTAAAAGGATCTGTCGTCGACAAGCACTCCTCCTTTTTCCAGCGTGCTTGAGTCCACAGAAGAGATACCCCACCCAATCCATCGATTCCTCCCCATCCAGACCACCTCCCTCAACCCTTTTCCTTAGCCCAGAAGCCCCTTACATCAGTAGCCAGAGCGTCGCCGGAGCACCGCCGCCACCATCGGAGACCATTGGAACATCCACCCATGTAATCCCCCTCTGTTTTAATTCGAAAAACATGCTTTTTAGGTCCCTTTAGACTCCCTGGATCGTGCCACGGTGGATTGGAGCCTCCTGTGCGCCGTCGTCCCAGTCCTAGGTGGTGGGTTCACCACCTCCGGCGAGGCCCTTGGCCTCCTGGATTGAGGTGAGGCCCTTGGGGCCACTCCTCCCTCTTCCACCTCACCATCATCTTCCTCGGCGCTGATAGAGCACCTCACCGGAGTGCGAGGTGGGGGGAGCACCTCAGACCACTCCAGCCCAACATGACGCGCCAAAGACTCCCGCCTCATCACCCTCCAGCCTTCAGAGCCGTCGCTGGAGCCATCCAGTCGTCGCGCCTCCGTAGGATCATCGTCGGAGGCCTCGTTAGAGTGGGAACACCAACGATCCTCTAGTGACCTTCGAGGGGTTGGGTTTTTGACCCAGACCTCTTAGTTTTGAGTTATTGCATTTAGATCCATTTTCTATTACACTTGAGTCCTTTTATTTGTGTTTAAGTCCCTGTAATTTTAAATAATCTTTTGTTTCTTTTATTATTCTTGTAAATATTGCATTCTTTACCCTGTTTCTTTTGACTTTTATTTTTAGTCCAGTTCATACATGTTTTATCACACTTAACCCCTGCATCCATGTTTTCTTTGTAATTAGGTCCTGATATTTTACTCAGAGCCCCCAGAACTTTTGGAAATGAGTTTTCTTTGTGCATTTTGCACATTGATCCTGAGAAATAACATAATTGCATAGGAAATTTGCATCTAGACTCTTAGATTAATTTTAAATCCATCATTTAAGGTTTCAAATGTTTTTTTCATATTTTTGACATTTTCCACTCATTGCATTTCATATTTTTGCATTTAATCATAGGTTCCATTTGAAAGTCATGTATGCATTGAAAATCAATCTTTCGTTTCATATTTTGATCACATTTGCACTTGTGTGTGAATTTTACACTTTAGACCCTGAGTTTTCAGGAAATTATCAAAGTGTAATTTTTACACATCTTAGTGCCACATTCACATTAGATCCATCATCTGCACATTAGAAGACAAGTCAATCAATACATTTTGATTCAAATTCTCATCCTTTCTTGAATTTTGCATTTCAGTCCTCGTGTTTGTCCGTTACTGTGTTTACATCATTCTATGGTTTTTAAGATCTTATCCTTTTCACATTTTCTCACAAATAACATTTTCTTGGCATTTGACACACATTTTGACTTAACTCAGACCATGCATCATTCCCTTACATGCATTTATCACATCTGACCATCAAAATGACCAAATTGCCCCTACCATCAATTCATGCACCCGCATGTTAGTTTTTGCACTCAGTCTTGTATAATTTTTGTCCAAGTTATTCTTTAGCACCTTTTTGCACATTTAGGCACTTATTCATGCATTTTATATAGCTTCTGTAACATTTGCTTATCAGTTCATCCCTTTTTAGCGAGCCTGCATCTCATGCCTTTCTTTCGTGGATTTTTTTCTTCACTTTTTTTTCAGAGTCCCTCATCCCATATTCGATTTGATTTTCTTTACTCCTATGTTTTGAAATTTTTCAATTTGATCTGGATTTCATTGCTCGTGGGCGAACACGATTGACCGAAGGGCCCACATTAGCCCATTTGAGGATTATCTCCCTTTTGATTTTCACAACTTTTTCCACAATCCTAAGGACCTGGGTTAACTCCACTTTCTATCTTTTTGATGCCAGTATGTTTTTCCGAGGCGTTCCTTCCAAAAACCTCGTCATTTCATGTGGTTTTCTTTGTGGTGTCATATTCCGTGATTTCATCATTTCAAGTGGATTTCTTTGCAGTTTTCGCATATCATCTTGCATATCCATCCAGTTTTGTCCTGGCATTCATATTAGCATGTTTAGAGCACGATCTAGGATTAACAAACATTCGTTTAGCCTCTAGAAAGCAAATTAGACTAGGAAGACAGAGTTTCTTGGGCGTACGGGGGTGCCTAACACCTTCCCTATTCGTAATAGGAATATTTACCCATCCTCTGGTTAGTAGACACCCGACCTTCACATTTGCATATCATGCATCCCATCCTTTGTGGTTTTTCTCGTCTTTCCCTTAAAAGACTAGGTGGCGACTCCTTTTCTTTTTCGTCTCATCCTATCTTACGCCTTCGCCATCTTGGCATGGCTGTGATCTCCTTCCTCTAGTGCGACTCCACGCCAGATCCCTTGGTTGGCATGGTCACACTTGGAAACACCAAAGGGACAAGAAGAAGGAAAGGATAAGGAAAAGAAGTCGTCACCTAGTCTTTTAATGGAAAGACGAGGAAAACCAAACACAAAGAAAACACAAACAAAACAATTCGATGAAACACGTGTGTGCTCCGTGCCTAATGAATGCAGTCCTTAAATCACTGCAGGCCAGAGAAAGGGTACGGATTCTTGTTACATATGGGAAAGGTGTTAGACACCCCATACGCTCGATAAATTGGTTTTTCAAGGTTAACTACTTACTCATGATCTAGTGTGTATATGCTTATCTACTTTTAATGCATATGCCTAGGATGAATGCAAAAACCTGACATGAAAACTCTGTGATAAGGGGGAATAAAAGGAAAAGGTATGGACAATAATCCAAGGGTCAATGTAGGCATTGAGAATGCCACTTAATGTACGCCCTAGGGTGATAGGAAAATCATGTAAAAATAAAAAATGTTCGGAGAGTGCCATGCAAAATAGTGGAAACTAAAAAAACTTGTGAAAGTCAAAAAGGGAAAATAATCCGCATTTAGGTTAATGTTGGCATTGTCATACCGGTTAATGTACGTCCTTGGGCAACGGAATTCCAACACAAATCAAAATTATAAAAATCCATGAAAATCGTAAAACAATGTGAAAGTTGATGAACTCCATTAGGGAAGGGCATTATTGGCGAATTATGCAAAACTAATGTACGCCCTAAGAAAATTTGTGGATTGGATGAGATGACACTGACTAAACTGGGGTCAGGAAGCCAAATCAAGATGCAATGTAGTTATAATTGACTGGATTTGGGGCCCCACACCGATGATTCTCGACTACCAAATCTGTTAGCTAAAACCGTCACCTGTAACCACCATCTCTTTCTGCTGTGAATGTCCGTCAGCTTCCTCTGTCGTCATGACTTGCATGACCTTTCACCAGTTCAGACGACGAGCTTTGATTGGAATCTTCATTGAACGGAACCGAAAGGCCTGATGCTTGATCAGAGAGGCAAGAAAAGACTGAGAGGAGCACACTCAAACATCCAGATCGAGAAATCACTAGTTGGATTCCTCGCCCCGTCGACCTCGACGAAGAACACATTGATTAGCCTTGACAGTGGGCGCTGAGGCCTGTGGAATAGTATCTAGGCTTGGATGATAAATCCATACCTTCGGTGAGCAAGTACGGACCCTAGGGAACTCTTCTATGTGATCAGATCATAGAACAGTGTCCTGGACCAATCTCCCCATCTAGCTCGCCGACTTGAACATCGGTCGACTACAGAAGAAGACCAGTGGACCTCACGGATGACTGGTGAGGCATGACAGATGGAAAAGAGGCACTGAGAAAGCAAGAACATAAGAAAAGGAACAAAACTACAGGCTCAGACTAAAGAAAGGATAGACGGATCCTTCCACCCGTCTACCTCGCCGGCACGCACGTCGATTATCCTCTTCCGAGGTCGACGAGTCTGGAGAGGTAGGGGAGGCAATGAAAAGATGCAAGCATGGATGTTAGTAACAAAAAACACGTCAAAACACCTCTCCCTGGCTTCAATTGCCAACATAGGTTAAACTCCGGTGAGTATCGTCGACTAGCCGGTGACAGCAGAGGGAGAGGCAAGAAAATCCTCCGAGGCATGCTTGCGAAGGCCGTGAGGCTCACAGACCTCACTCCTGATTCCGAGCGCGTTTGGAGGGGAGAAAACTCTTCGTCACTATTAATTCTAGTGAACGTCGAAGAAGAAAGGGATCAGACACTAGAATTCGGCATCTGACGGCATGCACACACACAATGCTTAAACTGAATAAAGGAGAGCTAGAAACTTACCTGTGGTGTGCCAAAAAACGTCAAGAACTCCTCAAAGCTCGTGTAGAGTTGCCAGAGGATGAAATCACTGTTGGAAGTGTCGGAGTTGGTCGAGGCCACCTAGAGGGAGAACTGGGGTTGGAGAACTAGAGCTTTAAGCTCGTAGGATGGAAAAAGATGGCCCCTTACTCGCATGGCGCGGAGGGTTTAAATAAGTGACGAGGATGAATTCGAGCTGCTGATGAATAACGACCAAAACCTGACGACGGCGATGGATTTCAAGGAAGGCCAAGGGTGAATTTGATTCTGGACTAGGGGTACAACGGTCTTTAGAGGTGAAGGAGTAAGCTCAGGATTAATCCAAGCTGTCATCGATGAAAGATCAAACAATTAAGTGGCGAGAAGGACTTTTGCACCCCTTGGTACTGAAATAGGGCACTTCGTTAGCAATTTTTGCCACTTAAACTCGTCGGCTACAAATGTCGAATGATCTTGCCACCAATAACTACTTGAAAATACCGCTTGACCTAAAGAAAGCCAGTCAAATAGACTTTGAGCCCGTTGATTGACCTTTTTAGGGACCAACTAGCAACCATGTTTTATGATAGACAATAATTATGTGATTCTGGAAGTTTTGGTTAGAATTAAAATACATGTAAATCATTTAAAACTCAAATTAATTAAGTAAAAACCCTAATTAAAACCAAAATCAAGTAAAACCCAATAAAATCCATTGAAAGCTAAATCTTATTAAGTTAAAACCCTAATTAAAGCCAAAATAATGTAAAACCCAATAAAATCCAATAAAAACTAAATCTAATTAAGTAAAACCCTAATTAAAACCAAAATCAAGTAAAACTCAATAAAATCCATTAAAAATTAAATCTAATTAAATAAAAACACTAATCCAAATAAAAATCAAGCAAAAAACCAATTAAATCAAAATCTAAATTAAATACTTTATTAGATCAAGTAAAAAACAATTAAATCACAATTTAAACTATGCCCTTAATTAAATCGATTAAAAACTGATTAAATCTGAATTTAAAAATAATAAAATCTAAAACTTAAACACAAAACCTTAATCCATTTAAACCCAAAAAATCCCTAAAATAGTAAAACCCAAAACCCTAATAAAATCCAAAAAATTGAAATAATAAAACCTAAAACCCTAATTAAAATCACCAAAAAGCCTTAGATAATTAAAATGCCAAAAACCTTAGTTAAATAAAATCCTAGAATCCCTTAAAATCCTTAAAAAAATAAATAAATCAAAAGTCCACTCACGCTGGCCCATTACCAGCCCACACACCCATTTCATTCCCTTCAACCAGAAAACTTAGGAAAACCAAAAAATAATTCCGACAACAGACCCCCTCTTCATCGGCGCCATTCAGGCCGCGATCTCTAGTGACACCCACAATCTTTGGCGGCAGTCCTCAGCTAGGAAGCTGTCCCAATGCGATCCCCGGCCAACCCTCGTTTAGCCAGGCTTGATCCAACGGTGCTCATCCACTGGAGAGGAAGATCAACGACGCTAGATGGCCGGACTAGCATTTAAAAGCATATCACTGCCGACAGCAGGAGGCAGCTATTTTGAAATCCAAAGGAGCCATTTTTGAAAACCCAAGAACCCTGTGAAACCCAGACAGAAAAACCCTGTGAAACCTCGATCTTGAGCCACCTCCTCCAATCCCTTTTTGCAACCCAGAGCCTCTATAGCCACCATCGTTAGAGCAATCACGCCCAAGAGCGTCGTTGTCGAGCCTCGCTGGGAGGACGGAACCATCGTCACCCTAGGTACTCCTCCCCCGGTTTAATCTCGAAAACTTCTCTTTGGTCCGGTTGAGTCCCTTTGATCATTTTTGACAAGCTCCGCCAGGTTACACCCCCTGTCCGCCATAGTCTTCTCCTTCGATGGTGGGTTCACCACCACTGGTGAGGCCTATGGCCTCTGAAGTCAGGAGAAGGCCCCTGGGGCCTCTCTTCACTCTTCCTCCTCCTCCTCCCTGAGCCCCCATCGTTTAGGAGGGGACTCCCTGGCCAACAGTGGGCAAGAACGTCGTCGATGCTCCACCGACTGCCGACCCCCTGTTGTAGAATCCATTGAAGATCTTCGATCACGCCTGCTTCAAGCCACCACTTCTGGGAGCCTCGCCGCCTCGCCGCCTCGCCGCCTCGCCATGGACCTCCCCACTCAGCCACATCGTCGTCTCAACCCCTGGAACGCTGCCCCCACTGCTACCACGTTCGCCGTCGTCACGGGAGGTAGGTGGAGCCTTCCGGTTACACCTGACCCTCGCCGACACCTCTGGAGCATCCCCTGTGTCGCCCCGCAGCTCCTCTGATCCTCGCCATGCCATCCCAACAACAGCATAGCCACCAGCCACCTTGCCGTCATCTTCTCTGGCATCGTAAACCCTTTACCAGAGCACGATGTGGGAGGAGCACTCCAGCCCTCTCCAGCCTTGCTTGACACCTTAGGAACGCTCGCCGTGCCTCCCTCCTGCTTTTCTGACCATTGCCTGTGCCCCTCCGCCGCTGTCCCGCTGCCATTGCCTCGCTAGAGGCTGGAGCGCTGGTGAACATCGAGAGAAAAGGTTTAGTTTAGGTCCTTTAGTTTTAGGTGTTTACACTTAGGTCCTTAGATTATAACATTTAGGTCTTGTTTTTTGTGTTTAAACCTCTGTAGTTGTAAATAAGTTTTTATTTCTTTTGTAAAAATTGCATATGGTCTCTTGCATGTTTTATTTTCTTTATGATCAGTTCATTAATATATATTTCCTCACATTTAACCCCCTGAAATCATGTTTTCCATGCAATTAAGTCTTGAAAATTTGTATTGTGCCCTTAGAGCTTTTTGAAATGATCTTTCTTTGTGAAACTTGCATTCAAAACCTTAAAAGATTATGTAATTACACTGAACATCATAAAAAATTAATTGTCATTACATTTAAATCCTAGAATTTTGCATGTAAATCCCTAAATTCATAAACTATAGTTACTGAGTGTAGGGAATTTGTATCCAGGCCATTGGGTTAGTTTTAAAGTCATCAATTACGGTTTTAATTGTTTTAATGCACATTTTTGACATTTTTCACTTTTTTGATCACATGAGTATTTGTAATTTATCTCTTGAATAAAGTATTCATCTAAAAATCATGTTTGCAATGTAAAATGGTTTCTGATTTCACATTTTGGTCACCTTTGCACATTTTATGTAAATTTTGCACATCAAACCCTAACCTTTCATGAAATTACTAAAATACAATTCTCACACATCTCACACCATAATGCCATATTTTCTCTTAATTCATGATCTTAACATTAAGATAAAAGTCTCTGAACACACTTTAATCATGATTTTCCCTTTTTCCGTGGAGTTTGCACTCTAGTCCACGACCTCCTTTGAAATTGCAACTTGTGATTTTCCAACGTCCTTTTTTTATTATTATATCAAAATGTCTTTTCATCTTAGTTTGTGTGATGGTTCTCTACTTTTGGATTTTTGTAAGGTTTTCCAAGTGGATTTGTTGTGAATTTTGCACTTTAGTCCTTATACTTGTTATTTTCTATGTTTACATCATTTTTTTGTATATAAGATCTTGTTTGCATCATATTTTCTTGTAAATAACATTTTCCTGACATTTTTCATACATTAGACCATGCATCATGCACATGCACACATTCAAATCATTTGGCCATCTGAAATTACTTAATTACCCACATGCCATCAATTCATGCACATGCATGTTATTTGTGCACTAAGTCAAGCATAATTCCTGTATAAATCATTCATTAGCATTTTCTACACATCTAGATATATTTTCATGCCTTTTACATAGCATTCATCACACATGCACACCATTTCATCCCTTTTGAGTAAAGTCGGCATCCCATGTGATTTTCTGTGGATTTTTCCCCAATTCTTTTTCGAATTCTTTTGCTTGACATTCGATTTGATTCCCTTTATTCTACATTTTTGGATTTTTATGATTTGATTTGGATTTCATTGCCCGAGGGTATACATTAATTGACCTAAAGGCCCACATTGGCCCAATTGCGGATTATTTTCCCCTTGTTGACTTTTACGACATTTTCCCTGATTCCGATGATTTAGGTTGACCCCATTTTTGACTCCTTTGATATCAGTATGGTTTCTTAGATCATTCTCACCAAAACAATTGTCATTTTATGTGATTTGCTTCATATGTCACTAATTTGCCATTTTGCATGGACTTCTTTGCAATTTTTCCATTTTGATTTCCATGACATTTTCCATGATTCGAATGATTTGGGTTGATCCCATTTTTGATTCTTTTGGTGTTGATATGATTTCTCGGATCATTTTCTTTTAAAACGTCGTCATTTCATGTGATTTTCTTTGTAGTTTCAAGTTTCATTATTCCACCATTCGTGGGGGTTTCTTCGCAATTTTTGCATACATCTAGCACATCCATTTAGTCATGACTTGGCATTCATATTAGCATGATTAGAGCACAATCTAAGCTTAGCAAGCATTTATTTACATTCAACCTTTAGCAAGCGAATCAGACTAGAAAGACCAAGTTTCTCGGGCGGACGGGGGTGCCTAACAACTTCCCTATGTGTAACAAGAATCCTGTGACACCTGGGCCAGATTATCCATATTAATTGTAAACCATGTAATTAATTGTAATATTTTATAAATGATTTATTAATGGATAATCTATTGTTTCTTGTGAGTTTGAAGGTTTGGTTGGCTTACTGTGCACTTAGCTGTGATTTGAAACCAACGTGGGGTCCGATTTCGGGATGCACAGTCGCTTCGATTTACGTGCTCGTCCATTCTTCTTTTCTTTCTTTCTCTCTCTCTCTCATGAGCCCTCACGACCCTCGCCCCCTTCTTCTTCTTCACCTGAACCCGTGCCACTAGAGACACTAGCCCGTGCCGCCCCGTCTCTTCCGACGTGATGGGTGGCTAGTGCCATGCGGGAGGAGGAGGAGATAATGAGGAAGGAGGCAGCAGTGGGTGGAAGCTGTGAGAGAAAAGAAGGATGAGAGAAAGGGGTTTGTGAGCTAGAGAGGAAGGAGGAGAGATGAGTTGTGGTCCGCCGATGGGAGGAGCTTCGTCGGAGCAAGAAAAGCTCGCTAGAGTTGGGAGAGCTCGTCGGAGGAGGTACGCAACCCTTATTTCTCCTCTTTCCTCTTTATTTTCAATAATGTATAAATTGCTTGGAAATAGAGATAAATACATGTAAAATCATAGAAAAATAGTAGAATAGATTAGAATGTGATAAATAGCATGAATATGTAGATATCATGTGGTTAGGATAGAAATTGGTAGGGTTATAAGAGATTTAGGGTTGTAAGCTACTGTAGATGTTAATGAGCTTCATCCCTTTGTGATTTTCGCATGAATTTCATAGTTAATGGATTGATGAATGCTTTGAAGGGTTTTGAAGTAGAGTCAAGGGTCTACACCCCATGATTTACTTGTATTTTATGATACTTGTTTGAGGGGTCTGCAGGAGGCTCTCATTTATGATGAACACAAAGGCTGAAACAGGGGAGGTGCCCTGGTCATGGGTAATTCGGCATACCGAATCCTTGTTAGATTAGGCTAGGAAACCTGGTTTGATAGATCAAAATCATATGGTCAACCGAAACAGGGAGTTTCGGTATACCGAAAATGTTCGGTATACCGAACCAGGGATTTTCGGTGTATCGAACCTTATTTTCAGTATGTCGATTTTGCCCTGGCTTTGATATAATATATATATATATATATATATATATATATATATATATATATAAATG
>JAMKQA010056742.1:0-18578 GCA_024699735.1 Posidonia australis | reverse complement strand
TTAACGGGTGAATTTATTTTATTGTTAAAATCTAAACTTATATCATTTCACGAGCTTTATAATTTAACTTAAGATAATCATGTTAATAATTCATAATACCATTATAATTTATAAACCTAAATCCAACTCGATCAATTGTCACAAATTCTTTGATAAACCAAATATATGCACATCAATCATGTTGCAGCACCTCAATAGCCAAGTGCAATGCAGTATCCATTCAGCCAACGTTTAAAAAAAATGTCTTTTTTCTTTCATCTTCTACAGACCTAACTGATGCAATACACCACGACAGACAGTAGAATACTTAAGATTCCACAAGCAGAGAAATTACAGTGCCCACAGAAAATCTAGAACAAACAGGCAGGTGAAGTACAAACGACCCAATGAAGCAGAACAACTCTTTCATACCATCATATCATGTGAAGCTGAACTCAATGAGAGTTGCAGTGGAGGATGACCTCCAGTATATCACATCAATTCATAAGCCTAAAACTACCAGGGAAAAAGGGGGAGGAACATCAAGTAAAAACAGGAAAGATCGCACCATTCGATCCATAACTCCATTATCGTAACTCAAACACAACCCTCTGACCTGCTCACTTCGGCACGGAGGGCATGCCAAAAGGCGGCTGCGGCAGTGCACCACCAAGCAAGCTCACCTGCTGCATCTCGAGCTCGGCCATCTGTTGCTCCCTGTCCATCTCTATGATAAGCGGTACAACCAGCACAAGGAAAGTCGTCCCGGCGATCCACGCGGCCCTACCAGTGCTTTTCAGGAGCTTGTTCCCGGTGACGTCGCGAGGAAAGAGTCACGGGAGAGAGTCGCCCGCTGCTTCCCGGTGCCGTCGCGAGGAGAGGATTGGGGGACGCCGGACGTCGGGACGGGGCCACGAGGGTGTTGGCTGGGCCGCTGCGGGCTGCAGGAGTGCGGGACTGCGGGTAAATGTTAGGTTAAAATGTTTATATATATTTATATTTTATGCTAAAATGTTAGGGTTTAGGTAAATTTACTTAATTACCCCCGGGTTAATGGGTTAACAGGTACCCGTAGTATGCTACCTTGACCCTGACCCACAAAATTTATGGGTTAGCGGGTGATGGGTTAACGGGTCAACGGGTATACAAAAGTTCTACCCTAATCCGTTCTTAACGGGTCGGGTTGACTCGGGTTAACGGGTTATACCCGACCCATTTACAGCCCTAGTGGAATGTGGATAATTGAAACATACCGGTGTCCAATTTCAAAATACAACCACAGATGTAACCACCTTGCACAGATGAGGAGTGTATATGCAGATCTCTAAAAAATATGGATCAAGATATACAATAAAAAGATATTAAGCAATGAATATGGACAAAGAGGCATAATGATAATGGAAAGTAAAATGTATTAAACATGTTTTACAATGATATATACCAAAATATAACAAGGTATTTTATCCAATTCTAAAATTTAAAAGTAAATACATGTCAAACATATAATACAAAAATCAGCAAATTGGTATTATTTCAACATTAAACTTATAGATTTAAGAATCAATTGAAGAATATATATCCTTGACTATTTTATATCATACATATATGGATATTTATGCAATTTCAAAATTGGCTCTGTATCTCCAAAAAGGAAACATGGATAAATAAAAGGCATGCTCATAAACATAGTATCTGTATCATTATAGGGGATCATTCTACGCTCTTAAAATTGGATACAGATCTAGTGTAGATGATTTGAATCCGTATTCAACAGTAATCAGGGCATATGACATGATGTTTGCTTGTATTTTTATGTTATCATCCTAAATTTACAGATCTTGAACCCTAACATCAACTTTCTAATGCCTGATAGTTATTAGCTTAATTTCTTCAAGTGTTTTCTCTTTTCCAATTTCTCATGTATATATAAAATACATAAAAGATATAAAGATTACACAAATTTGTAAACTAACGTGGTTTGAATACATAATTAAAGAAATTGTGACAATTTCTAGTTGATAGAACAAATTATCAATACTATGAAGGTGTCAAAAGTAAATGCCTAAGCAAGAAAGGAGTATGCACTCGTGGTTTTCTAAAGATAAGTTGCGTTAGATTAAAGAGTAAATTCCGTAATGGTATCCTCAACTATTCATATTTTTTCACTTTAGTATCCTTATTTATAAAATCATTCACTCTAGTACTCTCAACTATTGTCGTTAGTCAATTTAATACTTCTATTAGGAAACGTTTGCTTTACAATAAAAAGACCAAAATGCCCCCCCAACGTTGAAATACAACCTAAACGAACATTTATCCCTTCTTGTGCTTCTCGTCATCATCATCCTCCTTCACCTCCTTCCTAATACATACTCCCAAATCCCCACCTCCTCCTCCATTGGAATCCATACTTGTCATTGTCGTCAAGTCACTGGATTTCTTCTTTCCTTTCCCCACCTCGTCCTCCTCCTATTTTATGCTTCTTGTCCTCCTCCTTCGTGACCCACTCTGCTTTCGTCACCTCTTGCTGCCAAAGTATCTCCTCCTCCTCCTCCTCCTCCTCCTCCTCCTCCTTTCGCTTCTTACTCTACAGTTGGTCCTCCTAAAGTTGTCAGGCAGTGACATAGTTCGTCAAGATCGATGACGCCATCCTCCTCCCCATCTCCTCCATCGCAGAACAAGTCAAAAGAGAAAACCAAAAAAAGAAGGAAAAAAAAACATTTGGGCTCTAGTCTCTTCTTTTTCTATTAATGATGAATTGATGAATCTTGCATCTTCTACCCTTCTCTGTATCAAACTCATTGAATCTCACACCTTGGAGCTCTGTTTTTTTGTTTAGGTTAGTTGTTTCACACCAAGCGAAGTTCAAGTTGCCCCTAGGCAAGTCGGTTCTCCAAAAGTGAAGCCTTGGGTTGTGATGGCTTGCAATAGAGTTCACGACTGTGGTATGTCGAGGATGAGGAATTTGAGTAAGTACACCAATTATCTGAAGGTGAATGCTGATTTTGCTACGAAAGATCCAAGCTTTCATGTTTCGACATTTGAGATCACTCCCATCACCGCTTAGCCCTTACTGGTCCGCTTAGTCCATGCCACACTGTTGCTGCTTAGTCCATGCCAGATCGTCGCTCTCATCGCTGCTCAGCCCTTACTAGTCTGCTCTGTCCATGGCACTCCGTCGTCGCTAAGTCCTTACCGTCATGGAGAAGAAAAGTATGAGAAAGAAGAGGAAGAAAAGAAAGAACGAAAAAAAGGAGAGTAAACCTAAAGAGAAAATAAAAGAAGAAAGGCAAAATTGTCATTCCTTGTTAAATTTTAATGACAGTATCATAATTATTGTCAATTGAAAATTAATATAATTTTAGGGTGTTAGAGTGAATGGTTTTATAAATAAAGGTATTGAAGTGAAAAACAGATATAGTTGAAGGTACTAATAAGAAATTTACTTTAGATTAAATGAAGATTGATTGCATGTGATACATTGCAATCTGTCAAAAACAGACCTCAAAACATCCAAGCAACATCATAATAAAAGAGTATTCTAGTGTTGGGATCAAAGCAAATAAACAAACACGAATCTAAGTAAACAGCAAAAACAAAATACACCACTGCACTACAGCCTAAGTGCAGCATGATCCACAACAAGGGTAATACATTTTGGTATCATCAGTTTCATGATTTTTTGAAAGGGAAAGAACATTTAGTTGACTGATTTCTTATATTGTTTGAAAGCAGTCAATGCAAACCCCTTTGTATAGGATTCCCTTTCTCAACAACTCACATGATAGCCACAAGTTCAGAAATTAAAGATGTCTACGTTGATGCTCTTTCAAGATTGACTGGGCAAATACACCTATACTTTCATACAAGATGTTCCTTTATTTTTCCAAAATAGAGACATGCACAATAACCATATACAATCAACTTAATATCTTTCAAACTTGTCATGTTGCTAGTATTAAGTTCTGTGTCATACAAGAATGGAAAACCTTAACTCAACTGTGGCACTTAGACTCCATTTGGAATTTTCAAAATACTGAAATGAAATTTTAAGTTTTTTTCAGAAGTTAGCTTTTAAGAATTTTGTATTAGTAAGATTCTAGATTACTTATACAAATCTTGTTTGACAAATAATAGTCCATTGATAGAAGTTAAATTCTACCAATATTTAAATTATATATTTACCCTACAAACTCCCTCTTCTCCCTTTCCCTTTCCTACAACGAACGAAAATCCCTCTTCCTTTATCTCCTCATCCTCATTGTCCACCATCAAGCCCGTTGCCGTCGCCGTTGCCATCAAATTCTCTACGGTAGCTTACAACTCTCACAGTCATACGTCATGGAGATCAATCAATCAAGTCTGAAGTCGTCCACTATCGTCGTTGCCATGAAGTACCTCGTTGTCACCGTCAAATACATGAACTATAAGAACACATTATTGCAGAAATTTTTGTTTCATTTTTTATGAATTAAAAAAAATGTTCATAACTGCAGTGAAATGTAGGAACACATTATTGAAAAGGTTAAGCCTCATTTGCAAAAAAAATTTGATTCATTTTTATGAATTAAAAAAAATTATATAATTGTAGTGAACTGTAGGAACACATTCTTGAAAAAGTCAATCAATATTGCAGAATTTTTTGTTTCATTTTTTATGAATTTAAAGAATATATATACATAACTGTAGTAAAGGAGAAAGGAGATATATTTGGGAGTACACCATCAAATTAGGATGATAATAAAGGAGAGTAT
The DNA here is from genome assembly GCA_024699735.1 of Posidonia australis. Lineage (NCBI taxonomy): Eukaryota > Viridiplantae > Streptophyta > Magnoliopsida > Alismatales > Posidoniaceae > Posidonia > Posidonia australis. The sequence continues at coordinate 13,845 of JAMKQA010056742.1, read as the reverse complement.
ACCATTAAAATGAAATTTAAAGATGATCACAACTCACAAGATGAAATAAAACTTGATAAGAATATACCATGTTTGAGCGATACAAACATGTGTTTGCAAAAATGGTACGAGGAAGGTGGTTACAGTCTTCATGATGAATTGATTAAAAGCAAGGGATGTGTCTAAGATTGATTTGAATAGTGACATTATCTTGATTCAAAATATATAGTTTCAATTGTTTTGACATTTAAACTATCATTCACCTATGTAGTTTTGTTGACATTTGAAATGTTCTTTGTCATTACTGTTGAGATGATGTTGCAGAACATCAAATTTTTACTTTCTTTGAAAAATGTTTGGTTCAAAAATGATGTATGTATTTTTCAAGTTTGTGATGTGTCATACAACTAAAATAGTTGGTTCTATCATGAAAACTACAATTTGGATGCCTTTGCAAGTGGTTTTAATTCATTTTTTAATACAAATGATATGCTTAGGAAATTTTTGTGGGACAATGTCTACATCTTAAAGTGCAACTTACCCTAAATTTGCTATTTATTTTTGAGCTTCTTTCAGTCAAAAATATCATTGTGATAGCTTTATACTGAAATTTTACTATTGTACTTTAATAGTATTGCAAAAAATGATATGTATAAACTGATGTAACCCCCAGTTCTTTCTGTTAATAATGAGATAAATTAGTGTCCGCTTTTTCGTTGTTGACCCACCAATTTCCTGGGGACTTGATTTCTGCCATCAATTTACTGTAGTGTTGTGATAAGAAGGTATTAAAAAATTTAGGTAGTAGAAATGACACGAAGAAAATCCACTATACAAGTTTTAAATTCTTAAAAACAAGCTTCCATGGTTCCATTCTCTTTGAAGCACACTATTGTCGTGTATTTGCCAACTCCCTAATTCCCCACATCCAGGTGAAGTTCATCAAATAAAAACAAAAAAAACTAAGAAAAAGGTTCTGCTGAACATTTATTCTGCTACAACGTTCAAGAAAGAATACATTACAGTTGTTTCATACACTCATGACCGACAAAAATCTAGAGAGTTTTCCAAAAGTAATATAGAGCTGCAACATTCAAAGTTCAATTGATAATACAAGATATTTGATTGTGTTCTCATGTTCATGCTCAAAATGGTTGATTTGCAGAGCAGCTACGATCGAACTTCATTCTGTTCATTTTTTGTTGCTTGTTTCGCATTGCAATCTCCTCAAATGGATACTGATATACTTCTGCATGACCATGTCACACAAGGTTACGAAATCCACTGCTTGAGACATTGAGACATTCATTCTCCTACAATCCACAAAATTGCAACAATATGAATACTTGTATACAAACACAAAGTTAAGCAAATCAAATATAAGTCTCAAATTTTGTCATTCATAACTGAAAAAAGATCAGTTCAGTATGAATTTAGAATGAGTTTAAACAAGAAAAAAAGTAAATCAAATTGAAATAGTCCTCTGTAACAATCCAGCAAACGAAACAAGTCATTGGAAATCGATTGAAACAAGCCATTAAAGGATAGTACTCACAATCAATTATGGGGCAATCAATCAATGTAGGTGATGTCGAAGTTTCTATTCAGGTTGAGCATTGCATTATTTGCATGGTACCACCGAGAAAGAGCTAAGCGACACATTACCAACAACCACTTGGTTTTTAGATGAATAAATTTTACTAGTTCTATGAGATATTTGGTTAGAATTTTAGAACATCTAAGTATTTTGCTTCCTTTTCTTTAATGGGTAGACGAACCCAAATTTTTCTATTGAAAAAGTCACCCAAAAGGTTGCAAAATGATAGAATAGATAATAAAGTGAAGCTGCAGAGGCACCATATATCTACTTTATTTTTCTAGATGAATAGCACAACTCTTCTAGCATGTGTTATGTTTCTAAATGCATTTGTTTGCAAACCATGTGAAGAGAGCTCCTGCTGGTATTTCTTGTCTCCAACTTTTTCTGGGAAACTTGTTATGCATTGGATTAGATTTTTTGTTAGCCATAGTTAAGCATTATTTATGTTTCTATTTTTCAGACCTTTCAAACTAAAACACAATTTCTTCATTGATAGTTGGGAAATTCCTTTATTTTTAGTGTCTCCATAATCTTTAATTTTATTTCCTAGTCTACACTAAAATTTATAAGTGATGGGTGGAGATGTCACTAATAGCTCTATTTATTATTAATTTACAGGAAATAAATTTTGTCCTTGTTAATCGTCAGAGACTCGTTGAAATTGTCAATACAGTGCCTAAAAAGATCGCTATTTAGGCATCACATAGAGTGATCAATTAACCTACAAGTACTTCTTTAACAGAGGTGATTTGATGCCTATTAACCTCTGTTACCTCAAACAAGGTAGCAAACACAACAAATGCAATCAATCAACATGGGCATTTGAAGATTTTGAATCATCAAGCAATCAATATGGTTACACAGTGAAAGAAGAAAATGGGGCAAAAAGAAGGGAATGGGGGACATCAGGTGTCACCACCCTTATCTACAGGAAACGGGAGATAAGAGAAATGAGAGATGAGAGAAATACCTTTTTACTACTGTTGTTACCTCCCCAGTCGATTTTGCTTCCGTTGTTGCCTCTCAGGTTGATTCTGTCGTTGCTATTGCCGCCCAATTGTCGTTGACGTCGCCACCGTAGGAGAGATGTAGGTAGGCTTATGAGAGGAGTCGGAGAAGAAGATGTGGGAAGAAGGTTGTCTTCGTCACCTAGGGTTACGAGAGTCGAGGAAGAAGATCGAAAAAACTCGATAGTGTTAAAATTGTTAATTACCATTTGTTGATAATAAAGATTGATAACATGCCTCTAAATATTGATGACATTTCAAAGTAATTTATCAAAAATAATAAGACTAATGTTGTAATTACATATCCTATTTATCCAACTTCTACTAAAAGCTTCCTCAGGCTAGCTTCTACAAAACCATGAATTTACACACACAATGCGTTTGGAAGGGCTTTTGGCCAACTTCTGGGCTTGTAGCTTCTCATAAAAGTTCAAAAGGTCCAAAAGTTTTACCAAACAAACTCAAGCAACAGGTAGTTTCTTAGAATCACACAACTTCTATAACAAAATTTTCTTTACAAATGTAGATACTAGAGAAAAGTAACTTATGGCCAAAAGTTGTATTTTGATTTTATTTTTTTTTCCCACATTTGCCCTTTAAAAAAATTGATAATTACTTTAAAAACCTAAATCTTTACATCTACCGCCACCGACTCCACCGTCCCCAAACCCTCGATACTCCTTTCCTCTCCTCTAGTGTCTTCTGCGACAATGGCGCCTCAACCGTGGTGAGAAGTGGCCCATCCACGGCAACACGTTCAATCATCTACGGCAACGACAGTTGCGTAGCCTCCCCTCTTTTGCCTACATTTGTCCTCTTCTCCCCCCTCCCTCCTTTGTCTTCCCCCGTCCAGGCAACATTACACCCTCCCCCCTTCAGTCCTCCCCAGTCCTCCCCCTTGCTTCCTCAACCTTCCCCGTCGAGTCTCTGCATCAACCACTTCCTTGAACCCAACGTATGTTTCCCCTTCTTCAACTCCTTCTCTATTCAAGAAGCCCCCTAAACCACTGACATCTCTGTTCAGGCATCACTTCTTTGTTCAGTTGAAATGTCAATGCCAAAGGGCACTTCTTGATAACGAGCTATGCCACGGCAATGGTGAACTTGTCCTCGCCACCGGTGAACGAGCTCATGGCGCGAAAGAGCAGCTGCGACCTTCCCTTCACTTGCAAGACTATCGGGCTTTGCTGATCAGGATTCGTTCCCTGTAGCTATCTAACTCAATTCGCGCATTCTGACAACGATTGTGTGCCATCCGAGGGGTATGTCTTGGCATCTTCAACCTCCTACGATCAGTCTCTGATGGTGAAGTTTCTAAGCCTTGGGAGCAAGGTCGGTTACTTCACGTACAAATTCACGAAACCCACCTCATCAAAAGTGGACTTAGATGGTTGTCAGTCGTCGTGCTCCGGGAATTGCAGCTGTCTCAGCTTCTACTACAAGGACTCGTCGAGATCATGTTATTTTCTCCAACACCAGCTGGGAAACGTCATCTCAGACGACGATGCCGGCAATGTCACCTTCATCAAGACAATCCCTGGGGAAACACGCCCAAAGGATTCATCTCCTGATCAGCGAAATCTCCTTCCAATTCTACTGCCTTTCATCGCTCTTGTACTTCTCATCGTCATTCTGCTTCTGTTCTTTAGAAGATGGCGATCACAGAAGCAGCAGAGCTCGAAGAAGTCTCGATTGAGTCCCAAGGAGAGAGGAGGGAGGAGGGTCGTCATCTAGTGAAGGAAAGGAGATGTCATGGTGGAAGGAAAGGAGGGTCAAAAAAGAAGGGATATGGATTAAGGTCTTTTATGTCATTCGACACGTGACCATAAACCAGAATCCAAAGGGTTCTTTATTTTGCCAAATAAACTTCTATCATATCTCATAAAAGCTAGCTTCTACAAATCATCCCAAAAGCTAACTTCTAGCAATTGAAGTTGTAACGACCAAGATTTGAATCAACATTTTTGGCCACATTTTTAATGGAGTTTTGGATTGTTAGACGTTGAGTTTCCTACGTTCATTGTAAAACGCAGCTCCAGCAACGTTCTACACCTGTAATGTGGACTTTTGGCCTTTTTGGTGTTATGTAGTTATGGTGTTGTGCCGACCCTTGTGGAAATTTAAAAGTTTGACCTAGACCGTGGAGGTTTATTTAGCATGCCCGAGTGGCTAGTCCCTGGTTGCATGAGTCACGTAGACGTGAATGGTCGTGTAGTTTGATCTCATACTATGGCTTCTCCCTTCCTTTCTTTCTTTTCTTTTTCTATTCCTTGGCCCGACCCACTTTCCTTCCCCTCCTTCTTCTTCTTATTCTTCTTCTCCTTCTTCTCCTGCTTAGGAACAAGACAGAGAGAAGAGAGAATTGAGAGGGAGACGAGGGAGGGCTGAGAGAGGGAGAGGTAGCCGAAGGAACAGGAGCTTGTCACCGTCGCAAGGAGGAGAAGAAGAGGAGGTTCAGTGAAAGAGGGAGAGGAAGAAGGCCGACTGTTTGCTCAAGGTACACTCCTTGTAGGAATTCTTTCTTGTTCAATTCAATGCATAAGGATATATTAATGAGGAATGAACGTGTTTGGATGCTTAGAGAATTTTTGAAGATTTTATGGAGTTTATTTGAAATTTTCAACAACTCTGTAGGTTTCTTTGGATGAATAGTGTTTTCAATCGTTTTTCTTAAATTTCTCGAACCACAAGAGTTGGATTCTTGTGTTTTCTGTCCTAGACTGTGTGGAATGTGATTTTTGATGACTCGTATGATTTTTAGTTTCAAAAGTTTAATTGTGGTTTATACTATTCATCCGAAGGATTTTTCGATGATTTCTCGAGTTGTGGTGCATGAAATTCGATGATTCATGTTCCATTGTGTTGTTTGCATGATTTTCTTCAGTTTGGTATCTTATTTGCTGGGTTTCATGGTGTAGACCAGATTAGAGCATGGAGAAGACGTTGGCTGAGTTGGGTTCAGAGCTCCTGAAACAAAGCACCAGGTGCACTTCGCTGGCGCACCAGGGAGGCACACCAAGCAAGTGCCAGGCAGGCTGCTCTGCTGCTAGCTTTGATTGTTGTTTTGTGTGTTGCATAAGCATAACCTTGTTAGTTTATGTTTTGGGGAGTATAGATAGCTTGACATTTCATAAATGTTTAGGATAACTATTAGAAATGATATAGGTTTTGCCTAAAATAGTCTAATATGATCCTACTTAAGCAATGGACAAAATAAAAGATTATAAAACTTAGAAAGTACTAAATTCTCCCTTTAATGGTATACATTGGACATTAGGGTTTATAATTCACCTTAGGATCTTGTGATAATCAATTTGAGTGTGTACCCTGAATGAGATATTCAGTTGCACTGTTTCGAGCATTTGACTCTGACCTAACTGTGCTCCCAAGGGACACGAGTCAGTAGACGTCTTACGCTTTGACGTCAGAATATGGAGTTCTGGTTATGGTTTGTGTTGGTGGCCAGTCTTGTAAGTTGAATGGGACTACAAGACCATGATTTTAACTCTTGTTGGGTGTTTTGCTTGGGTTGTCGTCGTAAGCTGAGCAAGGTGCTTAAGGACTCAGACGCTCCTAAGGTGTGGTTGCTTGGGCCTGACAGAGGTGTTGTTCAGGCTATGTTTTGAGTTGTGGTTTTTGGTTTTAGTTTCCGTGTCGCTTTTGGACACAGAACTTTGTGAGATTTTTGGAAAGATATTTAATGGTTTTCGAAATCGTTTTCTAAAAGGTATTGAAAAAGAGTTGCATAGTTTGCAAAGATTTTTGAAAGGTTTTCCGGAGTTTTCTGTTACTAAGGTCGAGAGACCAACGGTGCGTATTGTCAAGACCAGAGGGTGTGACGACATCCTTAAATGGTCAAACATGTTGTCTAGGATAAGGTTGAAGACCAAGAGGCTGAAATAAGTGTCTGTTGAATCTCGGAGGTATAAGACTCCTAGGTTGTCGTTCATGAGATCGAGGCTGAGGTCGACTCGGAGGTATAACACTCCACTTGTTCCGGATGTCGAGACCCAGGATATTGACTGTACACAAAGACACATGACAGCCAACCAGGGGGTATGAGACATCTGTGTGGTTGGACGTGACATCCTAATTAGTACAGTGCCTAAACTGAGACCTGAGGACGTCAAGAGAGGGTGTACCCTGTGATAAGATCCTGAGAGAAGACAACTTTCCCGAGAAGGGTTAGCATAGTGAGGATCCTATAGATATGTGAGATACCGTGATGGGCAGACTCCTCCACAGGGTAATTGTCCGTAGTAGTGTAGACACCATTAATCACGCTTCGATGGACTGCTTGTGGTTTGAGTCGGTTGTTTGACACCGGGCAACACAACTTGGAGACTACGGGCCGTGACCGGCTAGCTGCGACGGTCCGTGGCAGTGCAGTGGTTTCGGAGACTCTGTCCCCAACAGCTACTTGTGGTCAGTATTTTGTTATAGTTTTGTGGTTTTCTCCGTGAGTGACGTTATTTTGTTTTCGCTAGTGGGTAGCGCTGAGTTGGTTAAGCCTGAGAGGGACATTGAGTTGTGTGTGTGTCAGAGGTGGCGCAGTGGTTTTTCAAAAAGATGTGATTGTACCAATTTTTGAAATATGAATAGTTTGTTTAACTAAGCAAAGGCTTAGTGTTGGTGTGGCACTCTCCCATGATTATGTACTTGTTTTAGCAAGTGTGGCCATTTCAAGTAATGCATGAAAGGTTTTAAAAGAGTATGCATATGATTTTAAAAGGAAAAGAGAGAGATTTTAAAAGCATGGTTTTGAAGTTTTATGGCTTACTTGGCAATAGTGGATTGCATTGGTTTAGTGTTGCGACATTCGGATGAGCTATGTTTGTGTGTGCTCATGGCGTGGTTACGCCTGTTTCTTTGGTGTAGTGTGCCGAATTGTCAGGTGGGGTGTATGCTGAATAACCGTTTGAGTGGTCACTCATGTATGCTTTTGTTTTTTGTATTTTTGACAAGTACAGGATAGAAGCTGTTGGTTGCTAATACATATAGGAGTCACGCTGCAATACATCAGAAATTCTAATGAGTGTTTAGTTATTTTTTATTTTCCTATTGTTTATTAACTGTATTTTTGTTGAGTGTACTTAGACTTAGTTTCATAATTAGCATAATTGTAATTGAAATAAAAGATTAAAAAATATACGTAGCTAGGTTAAGAAGTAACGCCCTAGGGACAGAGCGTTACAAAAGTAGAAACCAGCTTCTCCAATAAGTACTACCAAACGGACCTATAGTTTCCCTCATCTAAAAGTTATGATTTTTGTGAAAAGTAAGAGAACTAAATCCTATTTGGAACTACTTTTGTAATTTTCTATGATTTGTCGGAAACTAACCACGTAGAATCCATCCGTTAGTAATGTCTAACTTTACTTGATTCTTGGATGCTAAACTCCCAAGTTTAAACTCTTTTAACTCTCAACATATACCTGATAGCACTTAAGTTTTTTCACCAAATATTTTCTTTTCTAGCCCATCTCAATGGATTAAACTAAAATTGTGTGCAGATGAAACTGATATCGCCTGCATACCTGTCTCACCCTTTGCATCAATATTTACTAGCCTTTTTTAAAATATCTCCATCATTCATAATTCACTGTCATTCTGTTACAAATCGGTAACTACAACATATGCACTCTAAGATCCTTAGTCCATGTATATTATAATTACATGTAAGAGCGTTTACACATTCGTACACTAACAAAAAAACAGAAAACATCATTTTAAAAACATGTCAACTTCCACATGCATGGTCTTTTGTTCTTTTTGCTACAATCCTAGTAAGCTCAATACGGTTATGCTTATTCTGTTCTCAACTGAGCACTGAGATAAGACCCAAGATAGTGGTTATCATTGGAGTTCAGTACTAGATTGGCAATGCTAATCCAACTTCATGCTTATACTACATTAAAGAAATATAAATCAATGAGAAGTATACACATTTTTCTTGTGGGAAGATAGGGCAACAATCGAACAAAAAGTAGGTCATTTTCGACCTAAGTATAACTCCCAATTGGCAGCCACCAATTCGATTCACAATGGGTATAAAAAAATGTAGGAAGGCAATGTGTTAAATTCACAATGGGTGTTAAATTCAGATCTTGAGATATTCATAAAAATAATATATCAAAAAATTGTATTTCAAGATCTAATTAGGAATTTTAAGATCTATCTTATGTTGTATTCATCACAAATAAATGTAAATACCGAAACGTACCTTAATACATGTAGAAAATCTAATTCTTCTTTTCCTCTTGCCTAAATTCGGTCTTTCAAACCAGACTCTTCTTTTTCTTGCTCTTTCTCAAGAAGGAAGTGAGAAAAAAGAGAGGCCAAAAGCTAAGGATTTGGAGACCATAACTCCAATATATAATAATCTATTATTGTAAATTTTCAATTTAGCCCATCAACGAATGGAAAAACGTCCTAATGTCCTCTACACATATTGACCCGCATCACTTAAGATATTACTTGGTTCAACCCAAAAAACCAAATAAATCACTACAATGAGTCTAATCAGAAAATAACTTATAATACTTTAATTGATTTTATATTGACTCAAATATATTGTTAGATTTAATCTAACAATCTCTTACTTGAGCCATACATAAAATTAACAATTAAAGCATTAAAACTTTATAAACTGCTCCAAATGACTACTTTAACAAAGACATCTTACAATCTAGTATATGAATTATACTAACATAACATCAAAGAAGTTTTCATTACTTTAGACGTAATTCAACCTATAATGGTCACTAATGTTAATACAACCAATGACATGAATCAAATGTGGATGTGTAGTATGAAATTTAGACGAAGTGATCTAAACACGACCATATCTAACTGGTCCAAACTTTAGTGAGATCAATATAAATATTTAAAATGTAAATAATTCAAAATCTTATTTCTACAGAAAACAACGTTTATAACAATAAAGCATCAAAATACAAACTCCCACTAAACTAATACATTATCGAATGATACAACACCCATATGAGCAATATGCTCATGAAAGACCATGGATGATACTCCTTTAGTAAGTGGATCCAGAATCATGGAATTTGCCCAAATATGCTCTATAGACAATTGACCATTCTGGATTATTCCTTTCACAACCAGGAACTTAATGTCTATATGCTTAGACTTTGAGAAGCTTCTGTTGTTATTGAAATATAACATCACAAATTTATTGTCACAACATAACTTAAACGGTCTTTCAATTTCATCTATAATCTGTAGACTCGTGACAAAATTCCTTAACCATATTCCGTGATTGGATGCCTCATAATATGCTATGTACTCAGTTGCCATAGTAGAAAGAACTATAAATGTCTACTAGACACTTTTCCAAGATATAACTCCTACTAACAAGTATACATAGCCTAAAGTGAATCTACGACTGTCTTGACATCCAACAAAATCAGAGTCAAAATACCCAATGATCTCCAACTAATCTGATTTCCTGTACATAAGTGCGAAATCTTTTGTTATTTACAAATGCCACATGACCCACTAAATAGTTTTCTAATGATCCATACCTGAATTGTTTAAGTATTTGACTAACATGCCAACAATGTACGCGAAATCCGGACGCATACAAGCCTGAACATACATAAGACTTCCAACTATCAAAACATATGAAATCTTCTACATTTCCTTATGTTCAAAATCATTCTTAGGACAATGTTTAAGACTAAACTTGTGTCCCTTAACTACAAGAACATGTCCTGACTTGTACCCACTCATGCCATATCTTTTAAGAACTTTTTCGATATAGTTCTTTTGAGATAATCCAAGAATACATTGAGAACGATCTCGAAGTATTTGAATTCCTAATACAAAAGAAGCTTCACTAAGATCTTTCATCTCAAATTTGTTTGAGAGAAATTTCTTAATCACTATAAGTAAGTCCATATCATTAATAATAAGAAGTATGTCATCAACATACAAGACCAAAAAAATACATTTACTTCTACTAAACTTATGGTATACACAATCATCTACCAAATCCACCTCAAAACCTAATTAGATGACAACTTGATTAAATTTGTGATATCATTAACGGAATACTTGCTTTAAACCATAAATAGACTTCTTAAGTTTGCAAACCATTTTCTTTACGTCACCTAATGCAAAGTGTTCTGGTTGTATCATATAAATCGTTTCGTCAATGTCACTATTGAGAAATGTTGTTCTTACGTTCATTTAGTGTAACTCAAGGTCAACATGAGCAATCAATGCCTAATCCGAAAAGAATCTTTCAATGAAACCAGAGAGAAAGTTTCTTTATAATTAATGCCTTCCTTTTAAGTAAAACCCTTAACGACAAAACAAGCCTTATATCTTTCTACATTATCCTATGTAGACACTCCGGATTTTACAAGTAGGTTAAGATAGATCCGAGGGAGAGGATGTGAACTATGGAGTTGCTGGACCTACTTACTTTCTCCAGAAACACCTCAGAAATGTCACCAATCTCCTAAAGCCTCTTATAGCTCTCAAATATCATTCATCTTAACCCTTGGCTGCCAATTGGTCCTTAAAAGGAAGGTCAACAAGCTCAAGGTCTGTCTAACTAGCTTTTGATAGGCCAAACGGTATTTTCAATCGGTTATATGACGGGACTTCAAGGTGTGTGTTGCTAGTGGAGATGAGTGGCAAAAATAGCTAGTGAAATGTCCGATTTCAAGCATAGAAGGTACTCGTGTCACATTTCCCCTGGTAAATTACCTTGTCTTCTTCACTAACGACCAGGATTTGTTCATGGCTTAATCTTCAGGCATCCAAGACCTTAATGCCCCCAATCCAACATCCAATTCACTCTTGACAACCCTTGGAAGCGATCATCCCCGTTCACCAGAGACCATTACACATCCACAACTTCAAAGTGTCTCGACTGCCTATTTAAACCCCTTAACCCCACTCTAAATGAGGCATCGCCATCATTCCACTCTCCAGTGCAAACTGATAGCTCGCCACCTCCTCTCCAACTCCCAAACTTCACTAGCTCCTGTTCCAGCGATCCCCAGCGGCTTCCGGTGATCCAACAACTTCGACAGCGTAGCAAAGCATCTCCAAGTAAGCTCCTACTTCTTATACCTCACTAACTGCATCCTTATATGTGCTCCGAGTCATATTGCTATCCCTCTCTTTCTTTCTCCTCTCGAGCGATCTCCTAAATCGTCAAAGGTTGGATTCTTCTTCATCTGCGATGCGCACAAGCTCCGAACGAGGCCATTGAGCTTCGGACTCGATGTGTGTACATCGTGGAGGCCTTCCTTCTCCTTCTCCTTCACTGAGGCGTTCCTGCCTATAAGCAACGTCAAAGCTTGACCGAAATGAGTGGCAACGGGCCAGAGGAGATTTGTGTGTGTAGTTTTCCTCTTTCTTATAGAGAATTGCACTCTCTTTCCCTCTGGATCCTTTCCTTCATTCCTTGCCCTCTCCAAATCTTGGAGCTAGCTCGCTGATCTCTGACAAGGCAGTTCAGTGAGCATTTCGACAAGGAGGACGAGGGGAGTGATCGGGAAAGTCATGGTTTGTTTTGATTACACGAATTTATTCCCTCTCTTTTTTTCTTACTCATCCGACGCCTTCTTCCACTACCCGAGCCTCATAAGGCCTCCACACTGCTCGCCGACCTTCACCGATAGTGCTTCACATGCTCATGTCAGCAAGTAGGTGGGAGAAACAGTCTGAAGCATCATCCGGAGATTTGAGCCTATGAAGATGCTCCTCTGGATCCCTTTTTGCTCATCAGAGCTCTAGAATCTTCTCTCTTATCTCGTCGTGGCTCCACCAACCTCGTCACTGTTCATCAAAGTTTGCAGATCCTCATTCCGACAAGGTAAATAGGGCGAGAGATCTAGCGAATCATCCCTCCTAATTGCATGAAAAAGTTCCTCTGTTACTCTTCTTGCTTCTCCGATCGACGACTCATGATTTAATCATGCATTCAATCGGAGCCTGCCGTCTAGATGGGTGAGGGGCCATGCGATTCCCAACGATGGCAAAGCCTGATGGATGGATTTGACGAGAGGAGCTAGCGGTTACAGGCAACAGTTTCAGCTAACGGAATCAGTTGGTGAAAATCATCGATGTGGGGCCCAAGATCCAAACAGTTACAACCAATTTTTGCTTCTTGATTTGACTGTCCTTTGACTTCTTGATCTCTATTTAGTTTCCTTAGCCATCCTTATCTCATCCTAGGACATACAATAGTTTGGCATGATTTATCAAAAATGCCCTTCCCTTGTGAAATTATTTGTTTTCACCTTAATTTCCGATTTTCATGAGTTTTTATGATTTTGATTTGTGTTGAGATTTCATCGCTCAAGAACGTATATTAATAGGCATGACAATGCCGACATGAATCCGAATACGAATTATTTTTCCCTTTTGGCTTTCTCGAGCTTTTCTAGTTTCTGCTGTTTGTGTGATATTCTTCAAACATTTTTTATTATTACATGATTTTCCTCATCGTCCAAGGACGTACATCAAGTGACATTCTCAATGCCTACATGATCCTTCAGATTATTTTCCTATCATTTCCCTTTTATTCATTGTCCCGTGGAAATTTATGTCATGTTTTCACATTCATCTTAGGCATGTACATCAGAAGTAGACAAGCATACACACACTAGTTCAGGAACAAGCAGTTAACCTTGAAAGGCCGATTTCTTCGAACGTATGGGAGTACCTAATACCTTCCCTATACGTAATAAGAATCATTATCCTTTCTGTTGTGTCGAGTGGTGAAGAGAAATCAGAAATACGAACGATGCTCACATCCCAAGCATCCAAACCCTCCCCCACAGATGAACCTCACATGAAACCCTAAATCTGGAAAGAAGAGGGATGAGTTCTCTCTATACAATTGGAGACAAAATAGGGTTACATAATGCCAAAAGAGGTTACATAATCTGTGCCTTAGCCTTCTTAAATACTAAGGCACCTAAATGGTCTAATGACCAAACTAACCCTGAAACAAAGACATAATTCAAGACATATTTACAACAATCTCCACCTTGTCTTGAATTACAAACTCTCCAAAAACAAAATGACCAACAAAGGGTCAACAAATTCAAATGGCGTTGAACAACCTCAAGCCAGGCTTGTCCTTGCTCCCCGAAGTGCCTCCAAATGTATTAGCAGCTTTAGCAAAGGAAACTCTCCTCTGTGCTCCAACCTTTCCTACTACCTGGAAACTGGAACCTGAAACAGATGTGGCTCTCATGCCACGAGCTGCTA
>JAMKQA010056741.1:0-20545 GCA_024699735.1 Posidonia australis | reverse complement strand
TCTATTCCCCCCCCCCCCCCCCCCCCTCTAGAGAAGCATTAGTATCCTACAAAAACGTCATCCACAAAGATGACCACAAACAGATCCAAATAGAGCCTGAACACCCTATTCATTCGGTCCATAAAAGCAGCCAGAGCATTCGTCAACCCGAATGGCATAACCAAAAACTCAAAATATCCATAACAGGTGTGAAAGGCTATCTTCTGCACATCTAGCTCACTGATCTGCAACTGATGGTAACCAGATCTCAAGTCTATCTTGGAAAACACCGATGCTCCTTGCAACTGGTTGAACAAATCGTCGATCCTAGGCACTAGATACTTGTTCGTTACAGTGATTTGATTCAACATCTAGTAGTCTATATAGAGCCGAAATGAACCATCCTTCTTTTTCACAAACAAGATCGGTGCTCCCTAAGGAGAAACACTAGGATGAATAAATCCCTTATCCATCAATTCCTACAGTTGATTCCAAAGCTCTCTCAATTCGACGGGTGCCTTCTTGTATGGAGCCTTGGAAATATGACCTGATCCTGGCACCAAATCAATTACAAAAGCCACTTCCCTGTGTGGTGGCATACTAGGCAATTCCTCTGGAAAAAATAAGGATATTCTCGTACCACCAGCAAATCTTGAATCTCAATCACAGGCAAAGTTGAAACTATCACACAGGCCAAATAGCCCACACTGCCTCTTGCCAGATGATGATAGGCCTCGATAGCAGAAATCACTTTTCTAGGCTCATCTGGTCTGGTGCCTTGTACCATACACCAGCCTTGGCTTGGACACTATGCTAGAACTCTTCTCTTGGCACAATCTATCATGGTTGAATGCTGTGTCAACTAGTCCATTCCCAGGATAACATTATAATCCTACATGTCCATCAAAATCAAACTGGCTTGAAAATTCCTGTCCCTCAACTGAATATCAACTGGTATCAAATACCTCTACGCTATGTTCTCCCAATGGAGTGACTACATCCAGGTGGAATGTCAATCTGGCTGGCCTGGTTTCGATCACAGAAGCAAATGACTCGAAGACAAAAGAAAATGAACTCCTACAATCGAACAAGGCTCGGGCCATCCAATCAGCCACGAGAAAAGATCCTATCATCAACACACCATAACCATAATCATAATCATAATAAAAGATAGTGTTGATCACAAATAGAATCATTATTACAAGACAAGATTTAACTCATACAGCCGTACTAGTTCTCAGCTTCTACCACATCTCCAGATGGACCAGCATCTAGGGCAGCAATGGAGAACACTCTCCCCTTGCTAGGCTGATGTGGCACATCTCCTGCTAGCTTTGGCTGACTAGGACAGTCCTTCTGATAGTGCCTGGACTTTCCACAATTGTAGCATACTACATTGCCTAGGCTCCTCTGCTTGTACCAACATTGTGCCGCTACATGCCCCTTCTTGCCACAAACGTAGCATGGTCCCATCTTCTAGCCACTGCTTGATCCTGCATGCCTCAAACCCACACTCTTTTCCGTACTAGATGTAGGCCGCTCCTTCCACTTCTTCCCAGAGCTACTAGAACTTGGCGCTCCAGTCATTGACGATCAAGAAATGAAGGGTTGGGAGACAAAAGGTCGAGTGATAGACTTCCGCCCTTTTTCCTTCTTAGGATACTCTTCCTGGAACAGCCTACGATCATTCTCATAGTGGCTTGCAAGCTCAACAGCATCTGCTAAAGTCTGGCATCTGAAGCAAATAACTCTAGATCTCAGCACAGGATTGAGTCCCTCTACGAATTTCTTGGCTTTGTTCTTCTCGAAAACTACAGCTTGGGAGAACTACTCCAGCCGAAGGAAGGACAACTCATACTCAGCCACAATCTGGCTCCCCTACTTCAGGTTTTAGAATTCTCTATCTAGCTTATCCCTCTCATGCTTAGGGAAAAACTTCTCATAAAACGCCTCTTAGAACTCCTCCCAAGAGATCATTACCAGGTCCGCATTTGGGAATTTGGTGCGGCGCACAGTCCTCCACCACTGATCGTAGCACCCTTGAGCTGAAACATTGCGATCCGGATCCACTTCTCTGCTGGACACTCGATCCTCTCTAGGATCTTCTCCACCTCCAAGATCCAAGCCTCACACTCCTCTAGTGTGCTGCACCCATCAAACGTCGGCACACCAAGCTGGTAGAACTACTTAATCCACATGTCTCCCTTTGCCTCATCCCTACTACTGTTGTCGAAGAACTGGGCGAAACCATGCATCATCTCACTGAACTCTCGTCTCATACCCCACCATGCACTTCCCCCTACCATCTTGGAGTCGGGTACTATGGCCTTGCCACGGCTGCAGCCTCAGCGAGACAACTTCCTACCAGCTCAACAAAAACACAACAACCAAAATTTAGGTGCACAACTCTCTATTATGCAGTCCTAGGGACTCAATAGATCGGACATCACCAAGCCGGTGTGCTCGGTGTAACCTTAGCTCTAATACCAATCTGTAACGCCCTGATCCGAGACACGTTACCAAGATCACAGTATCATAAGCAAAATTACATTAATTACAGCAATAATTAAATAACTGTAACTAAGGCTTACCTCTAGGAAATGATGTGCAGCTAGAAGCTCCTACTCTGGCAGCAGAACTTGACTACACTCGACCTGCACCTGAAAACCAATCAAAGCATGCGTGAGTGGCATCTAAGTCACCCAGTATGTGCCTCTAACAAACACAAACAACAAAATCCAACAAAAGCACTAAAATACAACTTTTAATTTGTAAAACTTGGTTTTCTTTTGAAAATCCATTTTTAAAACATCATTTCCTATTTTCTTTGAAATCACATGGAAATCCCAAGACTGTGCTCTTCTCAAAACTCACTTTTTCGTCTCTTTTTAAAACATCTGGAATTTATTTCCAAAACCATAGTCTTTCCAAAAACTCATCTTTCTTTTCAATGCTTGGGATTTCTTCCCAAAAACAAAGCTATTTTCAAAACTCATATCTCGAGAAAAACACTTTCTCAACCAGGTCTAGCCCTAAACACAATGCCTCACCGGGCTCAAAACCAAAACCACAAATACTGGCTAGTAACTGGTTAAAACACAATTCTTATTTGACTCTAGGATTTTAGGACCATTCATAAGTCCAATCCTAGCCGAACCACATTTCTATCATTTTCACAAAACTACACACACTTTTCTTATTCTTTTCCACTTTTCTTTATTGGTGTTACCTTGATCAGGGGTAACCAAGCACACAAGCAATAGTTGAGGACACCATTTCCCCTACCTCTCTGCATAGCCACGGTGAAGTTTCCCATGCAGGAGGACACCGCCCGAGCCAACTAGCCTCAATTTCATTCCATATATGCATAGGGATACGTCTTTATCTGAAGTCCCATCGGTGACCTGAACAACTAGGCTCAATAACCTAGGCTCAGCCTACACCGTCACATACATTAGTGACCATGGTCGTGTTTAAAAATTGATATTTTTACAATTTGTCGACACCATCCGCTCATGGTCCCACACTGACAACCACGGTCATATTTGACAATTGGTTTCCATAGAGTATTGTTCTCCTACCATATTGTCGACACCAACCCTCATGATTTCCACAACACATCATCAGTGTTTTAGTTTCAAAACTCTTGAGTTTTCCATTTAAAACCATTCCCATTTCATTCTTTTCGTTGCAGGAATATTTCTCATGCAACACATGACCCTCTACTGGGGTTCCAACTCAAATCAAGAAAAACCATACTTTAAAATCATAAATTGGGTCTCATACCCAAAAACCACACATTTAATCACTTTCTTTCATTTTTAGGGTTCCAAACCCAAAACCATTCCCAAATTTACTTATTTGAGTTCCATATTCCTCCATGGCATTTTCATGGGGAAAACACCACTAACGCATGCTCATTGTTCATTTAAAACCTCTTATTTCCATCATTTATGCACATTTACTCATATGGGCCAGGGAATGAAAATGGCAGACCGAATTAAAATTCGGTATATCAAAAATCATTGATTCAGTATACTGAAATCTCCTGTTTCGGTCGACCGAAGGTTTTCGATCTACCAAAACCTAGCACCCCTATACAAACTAACAGGGATTTGGTATGCCGAATCCAATTCGGCATGCCGAATCTCCCATGTTTTGCACACAACCCCTGCCATCAACCATTCATTCACCGGAAGTGGGAGCCTTAGCGGACCCCTCAAACATGCATAAAAAATCATGGATAAATCATGGGGTGTACACCCTTGAGTGTACATCAAAACCCCTCAATCCATTCATGAATCCATTCATCATGCAATCCATATGAAAATCATAAATGGGTAAAGCTCATTTTTAGTTATTGTAGCATACATCCCTAAAATCCGCATAAACCCACCAAAATCCATCCTAACCGCATGACATCTACTTGTTCACACTAGCCATCACATTTCATCTGTTCTACCATTTTTCTACGATTTTACATGCATTTATTCTCATTTTTCATGCAATTAACATATCAAGCCACAAACACAGAACAAAGGAGAAAGAAGGGGTTGCGTACCTCAAGTGGCACCCCCGACGTCCTCCCTGCACTCCAATGCAATCCCGGTGACTCACGGCGACGGTGCACATGGCTCAGCTCTCCATCTATCCCTTTGGCTCGTGCACCATTCCTCTTTTCCTTCTCTCTCTCTCAGTTCCCCGACTCCTCCTCTGTTTGCCTCCGCCCCTCTATATCTCCTCCGCCCCCCTTCGACGCGTCGACCACCCATCACGTCGGAAGGGACGGGGAGGCACGGCTGCCGTCTATGGTGACACGGGTTCGGGGGAGAGGAAGAAATAGACCGGGATGGTGAGGGCTCATGAGAAAGAGAGAGAGAGAGAGAGGAAAAAGAAGAGAAGACAGGCATGCAACCTGAGGCGACTGTGCATCCTCAAACCAGACTCCACATTGGTTCCAAATCACAAACAGGTGCACTGAAAGCCAACTAAATCCTCACAATCACAGGAAACAACAGATTATCCATTAATAAACTATTTATACATTATTACAATTAATTACATGATTTACATTTAAAATGGATAATCAGGCCCAGGTGTCATAGAACACCTCTTGGACAAAATGGCCACGGAATCGTTGAACCAATTATAGTGGAGAAAAGACAAGAATTTGAAGGACTGGGATACAAATGGAAGCCGCAGAATGAATTCTCTAGAATCGTAAGTCTTGAAAACTTCTTATTCCATGAAATTTAACTAACTTTGTTAGTGTAGGTTTTCTTGATCCCAATCAGAGTCCTATTATTGTAGAATTTGTACATATTGAATCTACCAGTGGACCAGAGTCGGTCTATATTGAGGACTATTATTCTGAGGAGGAGGCTACAAATAACATAATAAGTCAAACATCGTCCTTTCGACCAAGGACAGTTAGGCTTTTGTTGTTGCCTCCAAAGCTGGTTGTAGGTCCTCCTGCAGACCCTATTGTAGTTACAGTTTTAGCAAAAGCAGTTTCAATCGTAGTTTCACCAGCATATCAGTTAGCTTTAACAGAGTCACAGCCAAATCAGCCCAAATCATCTCCTGAAGTACAAGAAACAAGCAGTGCATACTACGTAGATTTTGCTTCTGATGAAGAGCAAGGAGATGCCGTAGTGACACAAGTTGACAACAAGCTCAATGATTTGGAAGTTCTGTTCTAGGAGTAACTAGCAACACTGGCAGAGGATGCAGAGAATGAACTCAAGCATAGCAAAGGAAAAGTTGTCGGCACAGAATGCCATGCAGGGTAGTTGGTTTCACAAGGATAGTTCAACATCATGGTCTTGAAAGAAGCCAGATCAGTAAGTGCTAGACAAGAGGAGTTTATCTCCTATCAGATGGGAGGCGTGTCTACTTGATATTATCAGTTTTGGCCCTACTTGGGTAGTGGGGTCCAAAAAAGAAGATCCTGAGTTAGGCTCAGGAAAGAACACGGGCGGTAGCACTCACATCAATCAATCAGGAGATAGCTACCCACCTATCACGTACATTGTACGTACCACCCAAGAAAACCAGAAAAATAAAAAAAATCATTTGCACAATAAGGTTATAGAAGCAGTGGGACTGCCCACTACATTTGTAAGTTTGGTTGCATCAAAATCAGAGATCGTCAAAGGTGCTTACAAAAAGACCAGAGTGACAGTGACTATTCTGAAGCATCATCAAGGGCAGGCTTCCGAGCAAATATGCACCTTTAAAGACATGGATCCATCTTTTCAACAAGAGGTCCTATCTAAACTCATGACATATAAGGAAGAGGATGATGCAGAAAGAGAGGAGGACAGTCACGACGCCCCAGATTTTCAGCCTTATGATGATGATCCAAAGGGCCCGAACTTACATGTAGAAGAGGAAACCGAGCGTGTAAACATTGGCACTGCAGAAAATGTCAAGGAAGTGTGAATTAGTGCTAGGCTCACAGCACAGGCCTGTGAAGAATTTGTTGAGCTTCTCCAAGATTTTGTGGATGTTTTCGCCTGGTGTTATGATGACATGGTCGGGCTAGACGTTGAAGTAGTGGTGCACACTTTACCACTAAAGCCTAACGTTAAGCCGGTCAAGCAGAAATTCCGAAGATGGCGACCACAATGGCTGTTGAAACTGAAAGAGGAAATAATGAAGCAGCACAAGGTCAATTTTTTGAAAATTGTACTCCACCCAGAATGGTTAGCAAATGTGGTACCAGTGCCAAAGAAGGATGGTCGGGCTCAAATGTGTATTGATTATGAAGACAAGTCCGAAGGATGACTTCCCACTCCCGCATATTGATGTACTTGTGGACAATACCGTGGGACATAAGATTGTTGGATCAAGTGATTTCTTAAGAGGAGGAGTGGATAGAGAATATTAATTTTAGTTAACACTTTTCAATTTTAATTATATTCAAAATAAACAAGATAAGATGTTGCAAACAATTAAGGCAAGCAACAACTAGATGATTGCATATTTGAAAGTTAAACTAATCTCATGCAAAGAAAGGGATGAGAGAAATCGAAAACATGGGCGATTTATAGTGGTTCGGCCAAAACCCAGCCTAGTCCACTCCTCAAGACCATCTTGAGATTTTTCCTTATACTTTAAAGTAAACACTTACTAGCGTTGGTAGTCCTACCAACTCGAACTCCGCTCCTTCCACTTCTCCTACCTAGAGAAGCTAGAGCTTTGTAGCTTTACAACAAATAGATTCCCCTTTCACAGAGCACTTTAAATCAATCTTACAGCACAGGGCTTGTGGAGAGAAATTTAGGACAATGATGGAGCACAAGTCTCAAGGATTACAAGTACATCGATCTGGGTGTCCTATCAAGGCTTATGGGGGTCCTATTTATAGCTAAATGACTACTAAAAGATGTGTCTAACGGCCATAAAAACAATCATAAATGGCTAGTACATCGGTATGCCGTTTTGACATTTGGAATGCCATTTTCATCTTCAAATTGCAACTCACGAGCAATTCGGTATGTCAGAAAAATATCGGTATGGCGAATTATCCTGATTCAGTATACTATTTTAGCCTAGTATGCCGTTTTGCCTTCAGCTTATCTCCACAATGCTTTTTTGGAGTTCCGTTGCTTGTGTCGTTTCTTCCTGGTTTGGTATGCTGTTATTCTCTAGTATGTCGTTTTGCCTCATTTGATTTTTCACATCCTAATTTCGGAAAGTCGTTGTATGTGCCGTTGCTTCCCGGTTTGATGTACTGATTTTCTCTGGTATGCCATTTTTGATTCCTTCTTTTATTTTCCACATTTGCCTTCAAAACGTTGATGCTTGTGTTGTTTCTTCCTAATTCAGTATACTGATTTGGTTCGGTATGTCGAATTGACTCTTCTTTGATTTTTCAATAATTATTCTAAGCATAACTTTACATATACATTTTTCAACATATACACATACATATTACATAGATTTTTACATGACTCAAATATTACAACTTTTCAATCTTATCTTTAGAGTACTTTTTCCTTAAATGAAAATACACACAAAAATTCATTAGTTCATGTGTTATCATCAAAACATATAATATATTTCCAACAATCTCTCCCTTTTCGATGATGACAAAAAAAATATATTAAATATATGTTCTAAACATAAAAAGTCAAACTTTTCATTAAACTCCCCCTATCACCAACCATGTATATTCATGAGTATAATATCTTAAGATTAAAATGAGCTCCCCCTTAAAATAAGCTCCCCTTATATAATTTCTTAAAATGAATTTTTAATATTTTCATATTTCTCCCCCATTTTGGCATAAGCAAAAAGCTATCCAAATGAAGTGTTTTTAAGATATCTGCCCCTTTGTGTTATAGATCAATATTTCCATACAATCATATATCAAATAAAACAAGTAATCCATAAATAAGTGCAAAAAATTCAAACATTCATGAAGTCTTCAATAATCCAAATAAGCCACACAATATGTTCATAGATATCCAAAAAAAAACAAGAAGTTTTTAAGATCCTAAGCAAAGAATGATACAACAATTTTAATGAGAATGAGGATTAATATGTCTAAGAATATCCTGGTGATATTCTTGAAGAGTGTCTTGATATGCCTTGACTCGATTAGTGAGTTTCTTTATACTCTCCTTATATTCTTGATGTTGTTGTTGTTGTTGAAGCATCAAGTCAAAAATCAACTTCTATTGTTGTAACTGCATTTCCATCATTTGCTTTTGTTGAAGACACATCTCTGACATTTGTTTTTGAATCAAATCCAATTTCTTGGACACACTTGATTCTTCTTCCTCATCTTCTTCAGAGCTTGCATCTTCTTCTTCTCTTGCTTGGGTTTGTTGTGTCGTAGAAGAGGAACCCTCAAGAATATTTTTAATTTTATTATGAAGCTCGACAGATTGTTCCATTTTAGCCACGACTTGGGTTCCTAAAGGCTTTGATCTAACAAGTAGGCGGGGCTCATCATCTAGTGGAATATCATAGTTCTCAAATAAGTAGGTTAAAGGAGGACCAAAAAATAACTTTATTTTGACATAGGTCATGCAATGAAAGATTATTTGACCCCAATTGATAGGAATTTGTTTTATTATGGCATAGACAGCCTTGCAAGTGAGCTCGCTAAGCTCATCTTGGTGACCTTTCTTTAGGACTTAGTTGGTAGCCACAATATAGGCGATAAGATGTGATTGTTTTGTAAGTTGTTTAATCTTACTGGGTTTAAATATGCTCCTAGGGTCTAAAGATATGTCATTGTTGATCTCAAAATAGGGCCAATCTAATTCATAAATGGATACGGTAATATCGATCCCAAAAGTGGAATTTTGAACAATTGCCCTAGTAACACATCATCAAAGTCTATGGTATTCCCACAAATATACGAATGGACAATGGAATGGGAATAGTTCATGTTTGCATAAAATTGGGACATAAGATCAGGATAATAGGGCGTATCACCTATGGAACTTAAAAATGGGATTAATCCTTGAAAATCAAATAATGGCCTAATGGAATTGAGTTCACTAAAAATTATACGTCTTCCTGTGAGTACCTCTCTGTTTGTAAATCTATCTTGATGTGCTTGTTCAGCCCCTTTGTCAATGAAGCGATATTTTAGGTGAGATTGGTTGTCAGAGGCTCCCAGAGTGCCCTCGGCTTGTTTTCTCTTTCCACGAAAAGCAACCATCTTCTTGGGGTCCATTTCCAGAGGAGAGGGGGAAGGACCGGTGAGGGAGTAGAGAGGAAGAATCAGGGAGGCGGTGGAAGAGCAGAGATAAAGGGATCACAGGGTAGGAGATGAGGAGGAAGGGCTTTGGTGGAGAGAATCGGTCGGCCATAACTCACATGAAATGAAAAGAAAGACTTAGGTTTTGGGTTTAAAACAGGCTTTGCAAGTAATTTGGTATGCCAAAATCTATTATAGAGATTTTCGAAACTACTTCCAGTACATGAATCGGTATGCTGAAAAGTGTGACTCAGGCGATTCAGTATACCGAAACTTTTCAGTATTCTGAAATGATCAGTACAAGGAAATCTATCATAAAATTGGTATACCGTTAATTTTTGTTATACCGATTCAGTAATTTTCAACAGATAAAATTGGTATTCTGAAATACTACGAGTAAACTTTTTATATTATATCTGAAATTTTGCATATTCCTAATTCTCGTCTAATGTTAATGAATTGCAATTCATCTAGGGATTTTTTAAAAATATCTGCTAATTGTTTTGTTGTTGAAATAAATTCTAATTTTATATTATTTTTAAGAACATTATCTCTTAGGAAATGATGCCTAATTTCAATATGTTTAGTTCTTGAATAATGTACTGGATTTTTAGATAAATTAATGGCACTTGTATTATTACAATATATTGAAGTTGTTGATAAGGTTAAACCAAAATCTTTTAATGTTTGTTTCATCCAAAGAATTTGTGCACAACAACATCCAGCTGCAATGTACTCAACCTCGGTTGTTGAAAGTGCCACACAATTTTGTTTCTTACTAAACCAAGAGACCAAGGAATGTCCCAAAAATTGACATGTTCCACTAGTGCTCTTCGTATCGGTCCTACAACCAACATAATCTGCATCACTATACCCTACTAGATCCAAATTAGACTTGCTAGGATAGAATAACACATATCCTATAGATCTACTTAGGTATCTTAGAATTCTCTTAACTACGGTTAAGTGTGATTCCATTGGAGAGGCTTGGAATCTGGCACATAGACACACACTAAACATAATGTTTGGCCTACTAGCAGTTAAGTACAACGAAGATCCTATCATTCTCCTATACAACTTTTGATCCACTTTATGTCCAAATTCAACCTTTTCCGATCTTGTGGATGAACTCATAGGGGTTTTAGCTATTTTGCTATTCTCCATCCTAAATTTCTTTAATAACTCATTGGTATATTTTTCTTGATTTATAAATATTCCTTCTTTAGTTTGTTTTATTTGAAGCCCAAGAAAGAATGATAATTCACCCATCATACTCATCTCAAATTATTTTTGCATGATCGTCGAAAATTCATTGTATAATTTATCATTCGTAGATCGAAAAATAATATCATTTACATAGATCTGGACTATTAATAAATCCTTTTCTACTTGTTTTGTGAATAATGTTGTGTCCATTGCACCAATTGTAAAATTATTATCAATTAAGTGTTTTCTTAATCTTTCGTACCAAGCCCTTGGTGCTTGTTTTAGTCCATAAAGTGTTTTGTTCAACCTATAAACATGATCTGAATATTTCTCATTTTCAAATCCCGAAGGTTGCTTGACATAGACTTCTTCTTCGACAAATCTATTTAAGAATGCACTTTTGACATCCATTTGGAATAACTTAAAAATCTACATCGCTAGCATAGGCTAAAAGCATCCTAATTGATTCTAATCTAGCCATAGGAGTATATGTTTCATCGAAACCTATATCCTCATCCAGATTGTATCCTTGTGCTATTAATCTTGCCTTATTTTTGACTACATTTCCTAATTCATCTAATTTATTTCTAAATACCCACGTAGTTCCTATTACTTGATGATTTTCTGGTTTTGGAACTAATTTCCATACATTATTTCTTTCAAATTAATTTAATTCCTCATGCATGGCATTAATCCAAAATTCATCACTACAAGCATCATTTACTTTTTTTGGTTCAATAGATGATACAAAAGCATAAGTTGCACAACCATGATTAAATTGGATTGTGTTTGGATTCCATTGGAAACTTCACCATTGTTGAGTTCCTTGGGATATCCGGACACATATTGCCAATCCTTATTACTAGGTTGTTCATCCTTAAGTGCTACTTCCTTATTTTGATTATCCAATGTGTTTTCATTTATTTCTTGTTCAACATCATTATCTATATTTACTATTTTAATTTCATTATTTTCTTCAAAATTTACATGCATTGATTCTTCCATTATTAGTGTTCTTTTATTGTATACTTTATAGGCCTTGCTCCTAAAGGAATATTCCCTCATCAGCTTTAGGATCAAACTTATCCAAATTATCCTTAGTTTTAAAATAAAGCACTTGCACCCAAAAACTTTAAAGTAAGAAATTCTAGGGGTCTTGCAAAACCAAAGCTTGAATGGATTTTTATTTAAAATTGGTCAAATCAAAACTCAGTCCAAAATATAGCAAGAAGTGTTTACAGCTTCAGCCCAAAAATGCTTTGGCAAATTTCTTTCACAAAGCATGGTCTTAGCCATTTCTTGGAGGATTCTATTTTTTCTTTCAATAACCCCATTTTATTGAGGGGTTCTTGGAGAAGAAAAACTATATTCAAAATCATTTGTTTCACAAAAATTCTTAAATTCGTCATTTTCAAATTCCCCCCCATGATCACTTCTTATTTTAATGATATTTAAACCCTTTTCATTTTGATCCCTTTTGCAAAACTTTTGAAATTCAGAGAAAACATCATTTTTATTTGCTAAGAAAATAACCCAAGTAAAACGCGAAAAATCATCAATAATAACAAAACATATCTTTTACCACCTAGACTTAATGTTCTACTAGGCCCAAACAAATCCATATGAATTAGTTCTGATGGTTTGATAGAAACCATGTCCTTTATTTTGAAAGAAGTTTTAGTTTGTTTTCTAAACTGACATGCATCGCATAATTTGTCCTTTTTGAAATCAATTTTTGGTAAACCAATCACAAGATCACCTTTGGACAATTTTGATAGTTGACCCATATTTGCATGGCCAAGTCTCTTATGCCATAACCAATGTTCATCATTTGAAGAAGCAAGGCAAGATAGAGTCATATTAGGTTTATATGAGATTTTTATTTTATAGACATTATTTTTTCTTTTTCCAATAAATATGGTCTCATTAGTATTAGAATCTATTATGGTACATTCATGTTTGTCAAACATTACTTTATATCCTATATCACACAAGTGACTAATACTAATCAGGTTATGTTTAAGACCATCTCCAAACAAAACATTTTCAATAGAAGGATTTTGAGAGTAACCTACATTTCCTATCTCCACTATCCTTCCTTTTGCATTATCACCAAATGTGACGAATCTGTCTTCTTTAGTGCTCAATGTACAATGGAGCCTATGATCTCCTGTCATATGGCGGGAGCATCTATTATCTATGATCTACCCTGAGTTCATGATTTTCCTGCATCATAGGATGCAAGCAAGGTCTTAGGTACCCACATCATCTTTGGTTTCCTTTTTATTCCGTTTACTTTAGTTTGGCTTTTATCAACCCACTTTTACTGTCTTTTTATGACAAAGATGTATTTTTCATTTGTAGTTGCCCTAATAAGTCCATTTTCATAAGGTGTGTCATTAAATTTTGAATATCCAATTCCATGTTTGTTTAGTGAATGTCGTTGACTTGAGAGAATTTTATCTAGGTGTTCTTTTTTCCTTTTTGTGAATTTTGTTACAGTATTAAGTAAGTCATTGCTGTTGGTTTTTAGAGTAGTAATATCTTTTTCTACATTTTCTATTTCATATTTCATATGGATAATTTCTTGCTTTAGTTCAATGTTTTTCTGATTTAATTCATTATTTTCATCAAGTAATATTTTTCCTTCATTAATTATTTTTTCATTTTCAGTGATTAGTTTTTCAATGTTTTGGTTATGAATTTTATTCTTATATTTTAGAATTTTATATTTTTCATATAATTCATTAAACGCCTCTAAGAGTTCCTCCATGTTGATATCCTCAATGTTAATGGAAGAGCCAATTTCACTATCTTGTGCCATGAAGCATATGTTGCCTCTTTTATTATCAGAGGAAGAATCCTCATCAGAGGATGAGTCACTCTCGTCCCATGTGGCTTGAAGGGCTTTCTTCTTGATTGGCCTATCATTCTTTTTATTAATTTTCATTTTAAGGAGAGGACAATCTCTTTTAAGGTGCCCTGATTTATTACATTTAAAGCATAATGGTAGATCAATTTTTCTTTATTTTTATCTTGATTTTTGTTTAATTTCTTCTGAAATCTTCCTCTTTTGATGAATTTTCTTGTTAATAGTGCAATGTCTTCATCATCATCTTCGGATTCTTCTATATCTAAAGTAACTTTTAAAGCTATGTTCTTTTTCTTAGAATTTTCGATTTCTTCTTTTTCTTTTTCCTTTTCTTTTAATTGGACCTCATAGGAAATTAAGTTTCCCATTAAATCTTCTAGAGAATATGTTGATAATTCCTTAGTCTCTTCTCTGGTAGTAGTCTTCTTTTCTTATTCTAGGGTAAGAGACTGAAGGATTTTTCTCACTAATTCACTTTGAAAATAATCCTTGCCAAGAGATTTTAGGTTATTAGTAATTTCATTAAACCTAGTGAACATTTCACTTATGGATTCATTATTTTTCATTTTAAATAGCTCAAATTTATGAACAAGCATGTTTATCTTTGTTTCTTTAACTTGGTTAGTGCCTTCATGAGTGACCTCTAAGACATGCCAAACTTTATGGGAACTCTTGCAATTAGAAATCCTATTAAATTTTTCTTTGCTAACATCACAAAATAAGATGTTTAATCCTTTAGCATCTAATTGGGCTAGTGTTTTTTCTTCATTACTCCATTCTCTAAAAGAGGTAGAACTCAAGGTAAAGCCATTTATTACTACAACTCATAATTCAAAATTTATTGAGTTTAGATATATAATCATTCTACATTTCCAGTAACTTTAATTCATTCCATTAAAAAATGGTGGCCTATTAATACTTTAACCCTCTACACAGTTATTGTTAAAAGATGAAGAAGCCATAAATTCTAGTAGATAATTAATCTAGCTCTAGAAAACCTTGCTCTGATAATGTTGCAAGTGCATGTTGGGACATGTGGAACGCACATGAATGGGGTGTTATTGCCCAAGAAGATAATGTTACAAGGCTATTTCTGATCAATCATGGAAACAAACAACTGTTAGTTTGTACGAAGATATCACAATTGTCAGATCCATGGGAACTTCATTCATATACCTTCGCAACAACTTCACAACATGTCATCACCCTGGCCTTTCTCAACATGGGGAATAGACGTTATCAGAGCTATTCACCCAGCAACTTCTAACGAACATCAATACATCTTAGTAGCTATTAATTACTTTACTAAATGAGTGGAGGTAGCTTCTTACAAGACAGTGACTACCTCAATGATGAAAAAATTCATCAAGAACAATATGATCACTCGATATGGGGTCCCACATGCAATCATTACTGCTAATGGAACAAATTTTATAGCCAAAAGGGTCAAGGATTTTATGTAGGAGTTCCATATCAGGCATCATAGGTCCTCCCCATATCGCTGTCAGATGAATGGGGCTATGGAATCCGCCAATAAGAATATAACTAAGATCCTTAAAAAGATGGCAGAAACTCATAAAGACTGGCATGACAAGCTCCCGTATGCTTTATTGGATTACAGAACATCAGTCTGGACTTCAACTAGAGCAACTCCATATTCTCTGGTCTATGATATGGAAGTAGTCCTGCCTATAGAGGTGGAGATACCCTCACTCAGAGTCATGAGAGAAGTAGAGTTGGATGAGGCAGAGTGGATTGAGGACCGCTTTGTTCAACTGAACTTAATGGATGAGCACAAATTACAAGCTATGCATCATGCACAATGGTATCAAAAATGGATAGCCAAAGCCTATCAAAAGAAGGTCCAACCTAGAAGTTTCTTGTTAAGGGACCTGGTCTTGTGAGCTATACATCTCCTTGATGGTCGTGGAAAATTCAGGCCCAACTGGTGAGGACCGTTTGTAGTCAAACAGGTCTTCTCTGGAGGAGTAGTAATCTTGGAGGACATGGATCATATGGAGCAATTAGAGCTAGTTAACTCATGTAACCTAAAAAAGTACTATCATTGATCATAAACCTCATGTCATCACTCTGCAACACTGTCATCTTTCTCCATGCATGCATGCATTCATTTTTCGTATCAATGTTGCCTGCATCCATATAGCCTTGCATCTTAACACATGTTCAATTAACCCCATTCAGCATGCATTTATAGGCAAGCAGTCATTGTCAACATATATGCATGAATCTTAGTCCGA
Source organism: Posidonia australis (assembly GCA_024699735.1). Lineage (NCBI taxonomy): Eukaryota > Viridiplantae > Streptophyta > Magnoliopsida > Alismatales > Posidoniaceae > Posidonia > Posidonia australis. The sequence continues at coordinate 4,509 of JAMKQA010056741.1, read as the reverse complement.
TGATGATAAGTGGAATAAGCTTGCCTGTGTTGAGAATGCGTAGCACCTCCTCAGGTAGATACTATCTAGGTAACCTAGAGAATGAGAGAGTCACCTTGCATTGTGAATTGGGCAAAGTATTCAAGCCACTTGAGGAACTTACACCTCTAGAGTGAGATAAAATGTTAGGGGTGAGGATGAGAGAGTGACGTAAATAAAAATATATTTTTGAAATGGCATAAAAAGTTTAGAAGATAGAAGTCAACCCTAAAGAGAGCGTCTTGTCGGGTAGCGTTGTCACTACAACTTATCTTGGAGAGGAGTCAGAGTAAATACTTGGAAAACATATTCCTAAAGAGCCTAGCCAACCCTTTAAACATCAGCAACTCCCCACTAATAGACCAGGTACCTATTACCTCCAAGCTAGGGATAACGTAAGCCTACACACCTACGAGGGAGAAAAGAATAAAGAAAATAAAATAAAAAAGTAGGGGTACAGTCCTGTGGGGTTTGGAATGGAGCCGAAGACACAATATTGCATTTCTAGAGAGCCACCTAAAATCTAGGAGCTTAGATAGGGTCTCGTGAGGATTGGAGCTACCATTCCCTTAAATACATGGCAATAAGCATTCCAATACTGAGGGTGCTAGTAAGATCCTACCAATCATTCAACATGCATACATTTTCTCTGTGAGCATTATTCTGAAGTGTTGCAGAGTCTAGTCAGGTCCTTTTAGGCAAGGGTATGTTAGCTGCTTTCAGCCTAAAAGGATCAAAAGGGCATTGCCTAAACTAGGGGCAAGTAAGCTGCTCTTATTGGTTAACACCGGTCAGACTGGATGTAGTGTTGAAGCAAACAAGACAACACTATGGTCATGGTCATTAAACTCACCAGGTAGGACTGGAAACGAGCTGGCATCAGGCTCTAGGCGAAGGAATCTTGGCAGTATCCAAATTGGCACATCACATGAATCAGATGATATTCTATTCCTCTAGAGAATCCTGGCAAAATGATCAGCCTCATGTCCCCATCATTAAAGAAAATAGTGAAAGGTTCAGCTATGGATGGAAAGATGCGCCAGGTCACTCTATCCTCAATTAGGCCTTCCAGCATCTCATATGCTGCCCTAACAAAAGTGATAGTCCAAGAATGCCTGCTGTGATAATATGTCTCGAAGGCAGAGCATTGTGGGCACAGGATCTCAACTCTCAGATGTGCAATCAACAAAACTTGGGGTGGATTAGATCACATCAAGTATTCTATGGTGTGTAGGAAGGAAAGTATATGCTAAAAGTATGAGTACTTGTACCAAGGCCCTGCAACCATAAAAGTGTCGACATCGATGCAGTGAATGATCCAATGCCTAATATGTCTTTGCTAGAATGAAAGGAGCTAGGTTAATCCGTCGCCTCACAACAACAAGGGCGATCTCAACTACTTCAATGCCCATAGTCATTCTTCCATGGCTGAAAACCAACTCTCCGAGGAAACGGACGATGAAACCTCGAAGCCAGAGCTCATCGCCAAGAATTGCTCTTTTGTCGATGGTGTCATCAAAATACTCCAGTCGGAGCATGGGAGATTGCCCATCTTTACCAATCAGGCGTTGCCCACAAACATCAGTGGATAGGCCAGTCAGTTGGCATAGAACGTAGGCATAACTGTCTCGTCGCATGAATATGGTAAGTCCTAGAAACTTGGATAATCTACATATTTGGCATACCTCCTCTAGTGTTGGGGTCAGCTCCACTTGTCCAAAATAGAAGACATGGAAGGCTGGTTTCCAAAAACGGGCAGCGGCACATAGTAGATATTGATTGACTTCAACCTTGGCAATGTCCAGAAATTTTGTGGAGACTCCCCAGGCTCGGAGTTTGTTCAGATCATCAGTGGTCAATCTGGCGATCCAGTTCCGTAGTACATTCAAACAGTGGATAGGCTTGACCATAGTTGGGAATCCCTAGAAATCCACAGAAAGAATAACAAAAGAGAGGGGCTATAATGCATGTAAAAGAAAGGAAAAAGTAATAAAGTTCACCATATTTTTCTTGCAGAAGATGAAAGTATTCAGCTCGAGAAATCTCTCTCTAATGCAGATGCAGAAATGGTGAAACCCCAAGGTTTAAATAGAGATGGAAGAATCCAAGATAAGGGAGAATCTTGTCGTTACCTAGGTAGGTGAGGCAAGAGTTGAAAGGGTGAGCCAAGAGTTGAAAGGGTCAGGCAAGAAGGTGAAAGGTAGGTGAGGAGTAGGTGACTCACGAAGCTTGCACATCCAACTACCTAAGAATCAAAATGATAGGCGACTAATGCTGGCACAGGATCCAAACGAAAATTGGCAGTGATAGCAGAAAGCGGATACTGTTGGCGATGCTAGTTAGCGAAAACGGCTGGCGAAAATAACTAGCAAAAATAGTCGACGAAACATCCCGCAGTGTAGTATTCAATATAGTTTGTTTGTATGGCTCGCCTGGTTGGCACAGAGAGTATTTAAAGCCTGCAAAGCAAGTAGTAGAGCATCCAAAGCATACGAGCACACAGAGTTAACAACTGCAAATATTTTCCTTGTAATTAAATGCAGTTTTGTCACACTTTTACAAATGTATCTTTACAAGAACATCAAGTCAAATTACAACAAAATTTCCTAAACAAAAGAAACAGCTAATCTAATTCTCCCAAGAGCTTTAATCCTCATCGAAATCATTGGTATCATCCCTCCTGGCAGTAGCGGAAACAGTGGTAGTTTAAAGGCACTTGTGGCTGATTCTTTGGGAGATCACGATAGAAGCAGCTCTGACCCGTGACGACCCAGTAGTAGAAGTAGAAGTGTCTTGTTCTCCTAAGACAACCTAGGGATTGAAGTCCACTGAGAACTCTTCACTGGTGTCGGGGTTGAGGTTCCTCTCAACCCTACCACCCTGCAGACAAGGAGCTTTTTGTCAAATGCAATATTAGTGTATAAATTGAATTACTGATTAGTATAAAATTCATACCTCAAGTAAGGCCTGCCAGCGAACCTCCTGTGGTGAAAAAAGAAACCCAACAATAGCATAGTGATTAACTTAGTTTGTATAGGAGTTAATTGTTGAATTTAAAGGTGAGATTTGTTTACCTCCTGGCACTTCATCTCCTTGTAAAATGCTGCAAAGCACTCCTCGAATCCCTATCCAAGACAAGAGACATGTCAAAAAGTGAAGTAAGGCTAGAAATAGAATATTATTGAAAGGAGTTGTTTACCTAAGCCCACTCAGTGCTGAACCACATGCCGCATTGGTTCTCTCAGAGGTCGACGTCAAACAGATGTGGATTGCCAACACGGCAAAACCACTCGAGGTAGTCCTCGTACGCGATCGTTCAAAGGATGTATCTGCTCTACATAGCTACAACCATAGCCCTCAAAAACTTTGCCGTTGCACGGGAAACGGGCTTTGAGCCCATGTCAGTAGGAGGAGGAATCAGGATGCAGAATGCGTCCATGAACTGATGTTGTACTTGCCCAAGCAGGTAATACACGGAGTGTTGGTGGTAGTAAAATCTAACCTGTCGGCGAGTCAATTTCTTAGTAGAGTTGTGGGGAGTCCAGTCGTACTCCTCATACCTATCAAAAGGGTGAAGGTTCACCTACATTCACAGAGTATTAGGGGCAAATGACAAACACATTTATAGGACTTTCTAAAAGTTATTGGAAAGAAACAACAATAGTGAGTTAATGTAACATCTGTGCTTGGTTTTTTCCATTTAATATAAACCATGGAATTTCTTGTAATTATTTGTGTATGGTCTATTAATGGTAAATCCAGTTTGTGTCTGTTGGCTGTGGGCTCCTTCTGTGTTTTGTGCCCCTGGTTTCTCCCCTGTGGTGTGTTTTCTTTGGCTAGTGGGTCGATTCTGCATTGGGACCCGTGTTTGTGGTGGACCCACTTTAGGCTTGGGCTTGGACCCGGTCAAGAGCCAGCTGTACTGTACCTTTTTCCCGTCTTCTCCACGCCCGTGACCGATCTCGCGATCTCGTGAAACCTAGTGGGGGAGGGCTGCTCGTTCCGTCCCCTCCGTCCAGAGCTACACGTAGCTGGTGGACGCCGGCGGGATTCCGGGATGGCAGGCGTCGGGGGTGTTAAGAGGAGGTGTGCAGCATGGGGGAGAAGTAGAGAGACCAGAGAGAGGGCGAGAGGGAGTGTGGTGGCTTTGGAGGAGTCGCGCGTCGGAGGAGCTCGCGCAAGTGTGGGGAAGGGAAGGCTGGTGCCGTGCACCGCCGGTGTTGGAGGGCACGCGAGGCTCGTCGAAGCTAGGTACGCATTTCCCTACCGTTTCCCCTTCTGTCTTCCTCCATTAGTTGAGTCATGTTTAGGTTAAAAGATAGAATCATGGTTAGATTAATGCTACAAAAATCATGAAAAATATGGAAATGTTGAGAAAGTGTTGAATCATGTGTTTGTGGTCATGTGATGCCGATTCGTGGCTAATTTTATGAGATTTTCCTAGTTAATGTGAAGCATGCTACAGTTGTGTTGAATGAGTCTCGTGCCTTT
>JAMKQA010056740.1:0-14102 GCA_024699735.1 Posidonia australis | reverse complement strand
CTGGGAGCCGCGTAGGTAGGGGCGACAGGGGCGCGGGCTGCTGGGAGCCGCGCAAGCAGGGTCGCGGCAGGGGGCGCGGGCGCTGGGAGCGGAGCGCGGTCTGCTGGGGACGGCGGCGTCAGACGCGCAGGGCTTCTTCCCTTGTCTTCTTCTCTTCCCACGAGCAAATACACGGCCAAAGAACCTTCAACAAGCTCTGATACCACTTGTTATGCCCAAAGGGGCTCAAGCACAACGGATTCAATTAGGTTTGGCACGTGTAGAAGGGAAGAACAGAGACCAAAATCGCAATCCACACAAACAACAAAGGTTTTACGTGGTTCCCCAAATCCGGGTACGTCCACGGGTGTCTCTCCTTGGCTGCTTACTAACTTCAAATGGTGGAGTACAAAGAAAGGAGGAAGAAGGAACAAAGAGATGGCCGTCCCTAGGACTTGCAAAGCCTCCACACAAAATCCTCCTGTTGTCTCACAAAATAACCAACCCTAATAAGAGCATTGAATGACCTTATATAGTGGTTAATCATCCATGACAAAAATACCCTTATACAAATAGAATATTCAAGACACATTCACAGTCTTGGATTAGAGAATCCAATGTTATCATGAGTTTCCATTCCACCGCAAAAAAAAAAAAAAAAACAAAACAAAACTATTGTTCTCAGTTTCTCATCAACTTTGCCTACAAATAAGCTCAAATGGTCCATGGTTGTACACTCACTCAAGCCTCTTTTCTCTCTTTGCACTCGTTGTCCCTCTCCTGTTTGTGGGTTGTCTTCAACAATGGCAAAGGCGCAAGTGTTCCCGGCCATCTTCGTCCTTCTCCTCCTCATCGCTGCCACTGGTACGTATACAACTCTCTCAAACCCCTCTAGGTCACTTCTCCTTGTTGGTCATGGTTATGATGTGCCTACAATGCAGGTGATGTGGGTGTGAAGATGGCAGAGGGGAGGCTGTGCGAATCACAGAGCCACAAGTTCAAGGGGTCCTGCGTTAGTGAGACTAACTGTAAACACGTCTGTCAGACTGAGGGCTTCCAAGGAGGTGACTGTCGTGGCTTTCGTCGCCGCTGCTTCTGCACCAAACAGTGTTAACTTAGCAAAGCTGTAGTGGTTGTTGCCGCTGGCTGCTATTGGTAGTATATGCTGGTTCTGTGGTGGAATAATGAGATGTTTCCTAGTGTAGTGTTGTTGCCCAAGAGGCCAGGACTTGATAAGTCCTTGTCTTTGGTTGTTGTCGTTCTGTACTCTGTGCTGTTCAGCTCCATCCTTTTGCATTTACAATGTGAGAGAGCATTTCTTGTTCTTGTGGCACGTAACTGATTTCTCTGACTCTATGAAGCAAATCGAGACCTGTGAACACTGAACAGCTATAGTGGTTATTACTATGGGTTGCATTTGGTATTTTTGTGTTGGAGAAACCCAGCAGCAGCATCAAATATGCAGTTCCACGAAAGTCATTGATTCTCTCATATAGAAACCATTTTGTTTTTCTAGTTGAGGAATTTAAAACAACCAGAAGCCATATTTAAAACATCAAGCAACACAACGAAGGCTATTTCAATTTTATTCTTTAGACTCTATTTTAGCTATTTGTGTTTCCCCTAATCCCATAACTAGTTTTTTTTTTCTCTTGATTTTCTCCATTCTTAAGACATAATCTCTTGATCCAATGCAGTTTCTCGTGGCTCAAACTCTCAATAAAATAGTAAAGGACCTAACTTTTCTTGATTTATTTTACCTTCACAATAATGTCTGCTTTAAATATCTACAAAATCAACTGACATGAATGACATCTTCAAAAATATGGGGCGCTTTCACATTCCAACCCTGGCAGGGGAAGGGAGGTGATATCTGCATCTCTCCGTCATTCCACCGACCCCAGAAAAACATCTGCAAAATCTAATCATACAGTAACGAAGATTAATGGGAATCTTTCAGATGTCAGAACTCCTTTCTTAAGGTTCGATCTGATCATGTCATAAGTCTGCACAAGGAAAACACAAACCACATTAATGGGAATCTTTCAGATGTCAGAACTCCTTTCTTAAGGTTCGATCTGATCATATGTCATAAGTTGGCACAAGGAAAACGCAAACCACGTTAACGGAACATACCTCTGCACAGCACCTTCACACGCTACTAGAGGCTACCTAACACCTCGTTACAATGGGCAATACAAAGCAGCAGCGCTTTCTTGTAATTTGATCTCCACTGTACTGCTAATCTCCACCTTTCCATTGATCTCTTGGCTTTTGGAGGCAATGCGGAGACGACACTTCCATCCGTCAAGCCATTCACTAGCAAAAAGTCCCTTAGTTCTTCACAAGAGCAACTTAGTACGTCCAAATTATCCATACAAGAGGAAGAAGATACCAGCATTTTCTCGATCATATCTAGAAGTCTACCATCATCTTCAGCGGAAGTCTTCAATTTCTCCAGAATATACTGGCATTTCTTTAATACAAATTGCATCACGGACATCTCATTCACTACTGAAAGCTGACACCCAGAGTGAGCTAGATGGCCAACTGCCCTTCGAAGATTCCTTGGAGTAGCCCGAAGGCGAAGAGCAGACATTAAAGCAAAAGACGGTTTTCCATCTTCCTGAATGTATAGAGAATCTTTGGGCCAAGAACTAGAAATTTGCATGACTGCGTCTAACTGAATGAAAGATTTGTCATTGGGATTTGTGTTGAGAAGAAACCCGTAATGCTCGAGAAGTTCCAAGTTCGTATATGTGCCATAACTTAGAAGGACCTGCAATGAGCAACGCAAGGAATCCGAAAAATGGCAAGCTGGATATGCTACATTGAAAGGAAATAAACACTGCATGCAGGCTTAAATATCAATGAGGCAGTAGTAAGATACACCACTTGTTGGACTTACACATGATTGGGTCCAGCCCACGTTAGGTTAGCATGTGCCACTGACGTGTGTAATGTTTGAATTGGTTTAAAATCAAGGATCCAATGTTTCTGTAGGGGCCTGCAGAAAAGAATCCCTATAGGCACGTGCCAAAGGAAGAGGATGACGAGGAGGGGTGTAGAGGCAACAACGGCGACAGCAAAAGGAGAAAGCAGGTTGGGAGAGGTCAACGAGGAGAAGGGAAAGCAACACGGTACACAAGAGAAATAAGATAGAGGCACCTCAAAAGGACAACGAGGCGACGACAGCAATAATGAGAGAAAGGAGGAGGGTGGAGGAGATCAACGACGACGACGACAATGCAAGGAGAGAGGAGAGGCAACACCGATAGTAGGAGGAGGGACAACAGGCGATGGTGACAGTAGGAAGAAAGGAAAGAGAAGAGGATCGTGCAGAAAAAACATGGAAGAGGAGAAAAAGAGAGAGAATAATAAAAGGAAAGAAAGAAGACATAGAATTTTCACCCAATGGACCTTATTAGACACCTACAGAAAAAAATTCTACTTACAGAAGGCATTTCATGTAAAACCAATTCATGATGTGAATGGGAAAGAAGAGGATTAATGCTCCTTTAGTACATTAGAATGAAAATACATAAAAATAGAATGAACTCTGAAATGGAATAGATTAATTTCATTCCTATGTTTGATATGGAATGGAATTGTAGAATGGAATTGACAGATAATTCCTTTCTAATATTTGATACATAAGAACAGAATCGAAATGAAAATATAAAATTTAGAAAATTAACAACTACATATTAACAAAAATATCCTATTAATTTGGAAAAAAAATTAAAATAATTTTTTCCCATACACACTACAATATACACATACACATAAAAGTAGTAACATAGATAATCTTTTCTAAATTAGCATTAACGTAAATAATCTCTTCTAAATTAGCATTAACAAAATATTCTTGGTAGAATAAAAATTCTTTATAGGAAAAGAAGACAATAAAAAATATCAATATTCTTTGTAAAAAAAATACATACACAAAAAAAATAGACAAAGAAGATGAAAAAGCAAAAAAATACTGAAAAGATATGGTTGTAGAAGAGAAAAGGCCATAAAAGACGAGGGAAGGCCTCGAAGGAGGAGGGTAACTAAACATAGAAATCGGACCAGACCAGCCCTAAGCCGTCCGACCCAGCCTAGGCACACCACGGCCTGGGCCCGTCTAACCTAGCATCGGGTCGGGCCAGGTCAAGCCCACTATGAGTTGTACCGGGTCCACGTGCTAGGCTCCCGTAGGCTCGTAGAATAAGTCCATTTTAACCCGCAAATGAGGACTAAGCTGGGCCGAATCGGGCCAGGTCGGCCCATAAAAAAAAAAATGAAAGACTGGGCCCGTGGACCCAAAATAAAAAAAAGTATTTGTAAAGTTCCTCAGGAATGTTACTATGCAATGATGTAAAACATCTTTTGTATTTTTTTTATTGTGGTAGTTTCTATTGCTAACTGGTGCGGAAGTTGATTTAGAGGGTAGTGTAGCCCACAAGAGTCTCGAAAGCACACTATATAACAATAGAACAAAGTTTTCAACAAGTAATTGGCTACAAACAAAAGCATAATTAGATTTTAAATCTAGACAAAAATTTAACCACTTAAAATTCTTATCTCTAGTTCTTTTGTTTTGAGCTGTAACTCATCCACATACCTTTGAGAATTGTAAAGTACTCACTAAGCGAGTAGTCTTCTTATTGAAAGTTAAAGATCTATTCATATGACTCATATACTCTCGATATATTGTCTTTATTGGAGTATTTTTCATACAAAGTATCCCATATCTCCTTGATAGTAGGCAGAAACATGATAATAGAACTAATCAATGACTCTATACTATTCGACAACCATAATCTCACACAATAATCATTCTACACCCATGCATCATAAGCAGTATCTTTGACATCAACCAGATTCTTCTTGAAAATGGACAGCTTGTTTTGTGTTCTAAGAAATACTTTAAATGATTGTGACCATAAAAGATAATTCAAACCACTCAACTTGACAGTGGTCCCAACAAACATACAGAGATTAATGGAAGACAAAGACAATGCCACCAAACCTAACAAATAATGAGCATATCTCTTATACAGTCACAACCCTAAACTATGAACTAATAAATCCAGTACACACCTCCCATGTACGAACAAAAATCAACACATCGTTAGGGTTTCTACAACCCCCTAGCCAACCGATGGAATGACGACAAGGAAAGTGGCTTCAACGCAGAATAATGACAAAGGAAGAGCCAGAGGAGAAGAGAAGGCTCGCTACAATTTCTAGTGAACTATCTAGTGACGTCTCCAACATCGACAGCAACAACAACAATGGCAGCAGTGGTGATGATTGTTGTAGAGAATGGTCTTCTAGGACTCTTAAGGTAGGAAAAATGTAATGCTCTGTTAACACATGGAGAAAAAGAAATCTAATTGCATTATAGTACCAAAGAGTACAATACATAAATATATATATATATAGAAAGATAGGGAGAGAGAAAAAGAGAACAGTGATCAGGAAAGACTCTACCCTACTTAAGATAAGTAGGACTTTTAATCTTAACCATCAATTTTTATCTCAATAATTACCATTTAAATGATAATAATTTAAAAAAATTCAATTAAATAAGGAGATAATTATGATAGCCACTTTTTCCATTAAATCTACCATAAGATGCAAATCTAATAGTTGAAACATTCAAAACCTTACTTATCTTAAGTAAGGACGGACTCTATCAGAAAATTAACACACACACACACACACATATCCTACATGGGGTATATGGATCTATAAGATCCATTAACCCATCTACCTACTAACTAATAAACAATTATCTTAACAAAGTCCATATATGATCAACAGAGAATGAAATATTATACATCCAACGTAAGAAATATTATAAATCACCTGATCTCCTTTTATGTATCTCTTCCTTGCATAGAAGCAATATGAATCAATGTCTTCCTCAAATCCACCATCTGTTAACCTAACCGAAAATTCTTCAAACTGGCGTGCTTTCTCATTTGTGTCTTTGCATTTCCGAGACGATCTATCTTGCATATCTTCAGAATCATCCTCGGGTGCAGCATAATTGAAAAGGTCGCCAACTGGACATAGACAGCCAGCATAATCCCAAGGTAAATGCAAGGCACGTGAAGATACCTGTACTTATTAATAAAGAACCAAATGCAAGCGTAAAAGGATGAATATGACCAATAAAAAAAATTAAATGCAGAAAATGCAGAACACATGAATCTCACGGTTGCAGATGCCCAAAGCCATGATTTGAAAGACCGAAGTTGAGTCTTGAGTTTTATCTCTTGCATTAGAATGAGAGATTGTTTCCAGTCTAACTGAGCCCTTAAAGCAGCCTTCTCTGCAACCCAAATTGCATCATCAACCTGAAGCCAGAAGGAAGATCTCAGAAATGCTTCATAAAAATTAGAAAAGATACAGTCCTATCAAATAAACATTCAACAAGACAACAACATTACTTGGAATGCTTGAATCTCAAACTGAGTGAAGTTGGCCAATGTATCATAACTGCATGGCAACTGTATCAGATAGGGATACCACAAAGAAGCTTTGCCTTTTCCCACTTCAGCCAACAGACAAACTGTCAATAACTGTCAAAGCCATTCCCAAATTAACATATGTTAAATAACAGAGAAAACAAAAGAAAAACACATTAGAAAGAGAAAGAATATTTTACACCTTAAGGTGCACCTATAAGAGAGGGAGAACTAATTAATGGTAATAGACATAAAAGAAGTAGAGGAAAGCCTAGAATAACATAATTAGAAAAAATGGGGAAAAACATTCTACGCATATATAATTTAATAAAGAAGCAACATACAGAATTAAATGGAGAGAATAGATTCGTGTTATAGATTCATGTTGGCAACCCCACATATTGGGATTAAGGCATGGTTGTCCTCATATTCTTAGAAGATTGTACAAATTTACAAAAGTGGAACATGAGGAAACAAAAGACTAGAATAAATGTGAAAAAATGAAACTAGTGGGATCAGTTGTCTTCCATCCTCATCACACTCTGAAATGAAAACAAGCCCTACATGTATGTCATCTTTACCACATCATTATCTCCCACTTGTTTGGATCTTCCACCAAGAGAAACATACCCTTTCCTGATGCCCCAGGCACGAGAATTGGGAGGCATCACAAGTTCACAACTGCCATCACTAAGAAGCACAAATATGTGCTGACACCAACACTTGGGGGAACCTATACACCAATCGACGAGCAACACTATGCTAGTACATTCACCTTCTAACCAGGAGTCTTTATTTATCAATGCGGCAAGTATATTTTTTTAATAAAATATATTTTTTTGAATGTGGCAAGTATAAGGATGGTGTATGAATATATGCCGCATACTTGATTCCAGAGAGGGAAACCAAAGAGATAAGTAAGAAAAACAAGAACATGTTCACTTCGAGGGTGCCTTCCTCCTTAGAGATAAAACTCATTTGTTTAACTTCCGAGTTCCCTTTCATTGATCACTTTCATAGTTTACATAGAGTACAATAAGTAACTAACCACTAACTCCTATTAACTCTCCACTAACACTAACAAAATCCACTAATTCCTAAGGACACTCATAAGCAGCTGACTTGGTAAAACAACTTAACAACAACACTGAAATATCTTAAGCCAACAAGCATATCACTAATCCATGCACGTACCAGCATATTGATGATAGTTTTTTATCTTGTTTTTAGCAAATATGTTGGTTGAGAGTCACCCACTTTATTTTTCTAAGAATCACCAGTATGGATGATTTGAATCGACTAATTGAATAGTAGGACATTTCCCTCTTGAATATTGATCTTGCTTCAATCTTGTTTCTGCTCAGAATCCATTCATCAAAAGAACTGGTTACTACAGATGAAAGATCACTGACTATGACATGGTCTGCGTCATGATCATAATAACAAGAAAACACCAAAATGCTGCATTGAAGGGCAAGGAACATGATATGCTGAAATGACCACTTAGCCCCACATCTGGTTAATCAGAAATCAACCATATTACAATGATAGAAATCACATACAGTTATGTTTGTTGCATATTTGCATACACTAGTACAACTCCACTCTTTCTCCTGTATCAAACTTGTCAGAAAATCGGTTTGATCGACCGATTAACCATTCAATCATAATGGTATCCTCAATGATCGGCCAATCAAACCAATTGATCAGTTCAATCACCTTTAGATCACCTGATTAGTTGGTCGCATAGTTGTAAAATCGCTAATCAGTCCCTCAGGCTGAACCAACCCCAATTACCGATTTTTTGAACCTATTTTTAACCATATTATTTGGTTATCTTCTCAAATTATACATTAAGGTGAAAGTCAGCACACGAGCAATATTTAGTGCACCATTATACACGATTTCGTGCCTTAAACTTCTGGATGGAAACTCTTAAGTTACGAGAAATTTTACTATAGGTAATTCCAAGTCCCATCAAGGGGTCTGCTCTGTATTGATTTGCGAGAATAATAAGACGACTTCATTACAGTATAACTCTAACCACAATTACGATTGAAGCCGAAATTGGAAAGAATTGATGATATATTGATATTATCATCTATTCCACAACTGAAGTCAGGCAATTATTTAGCAAAAAAAAAGAAACTAAAATTTGGAAAACAAACAGATGCAAAGTAACCAATGACGATCGATCGGTCAAAACTGACCTGAGTAGGAGTGAGGTGAGCATGCCTACTAAAGCAAGAAGCCAACTTTTCATCCCTGAGTACGTTTTCTCTCGTCAACAGTGCAGCCCGTGGCACTCTAAGGACCATTGCCCCTCTCCTCAGCTCGCGCGCCGCCGCCAAACCTCTCCTGCATCGGGAACAGGACGAAGTGAACGGCGGACGACAAAATAACCGATCTTTTGGGGGTAGTTGGAGTAGAGAAGTAGAAGTAGGGGAGAAGCAGTACTACTACTGTGCTCACCCGCCTGCGTCAGGAAAGTGGGAGAAAAGGAGAGAATGTCCCAAACAAGAGGGGTTGGACACGGAGGAGTTGCACACAGTTGGTAGGGAAGCGTCGGAGACGCCAACCTCCGCCGCCCATCGAAGGAAAGCTTCCACCTTTTTTTCCTCTTCGTCAGCTCCAGCCATGGCAGGCATCCCCATATCTCTCTCTCTCTCTCTCCTTTCTCTGATATTTATAGATGACTACAATTGGGTTTCGGCAATGGAGAGGCCCCAACCCATGCGATAATGGACCTATAGAAGAGTTTTGGTCCACATCCAAAATCTGATCTACAAAAAGCTTGGGGAAGGGTGTGTTTGACAAAATTTGCAGGCGTGAATCAAAAGAATATGTTTCACACGTCCTTATGTCCTTGTTTCTATGTCATTCTCTTATTTCTAAATTATTTTTTAATCATGACTTTTGTTTTCTCTTATTTGTTATCTTTGATTATTTTTGTGTACTATGGACAAAATATAAATATATAGTTTTTCTCTTTATTTTACTTTTTCTTATAATTTGGTAATGCCTAACTTATCGTCTTTTTTTTTTTTTTGTTAATGGTTGAGATAGTAAGAGGTGAATGTCCTAGGATTCGAACCTGGGACCTGTGACGAGTTTAAAGTTCTCCCAGCCACTGTGACAATGAACCATTATCCCTAACTTATCGTCTTTACAAGTTATGATGTCATCTTGCTATCATTAATAACTAAGAATATAATTATGTCTCACAAAAAAGAACGATATCTCATTATAAATTAAACCACGTGTCCTAGTTTAAGAATCACATATCACAAAAAAGACTAAGAATATAATCATTTTACCCAGTTCAAGAATCATATTTCCTATTACAAGAATCATGTATTACAAAAGGAAAAAATGTTATAAAACAACCGCATTCTTGTATTTTTTAGCATAATGTCTAAGTTGCTTACATTTCTTGCATTGTCTTCTAATTTTTCTACTACATTGTATTTCTCTTCTTTCCTTTTTTTTCTTCGAAGTTAAGGTTGACACTTTGGAGGGAGAGAATGTCTTTCATCAACAACAGTTGACTTATAAAATAAAATATCATGTCACAAATAGTATATAATCATATTATAAACATATCTCATTACGTATTGAAACATATCACATTGCACACTGAAATATGTCACCTAGTTCAATAATCATATCTCATTACATATTAGAACACATCACATGGCACACTGACGTATGTCTCATTACGTATTTGATCATATCTTATTACCTATTTAATCATGTTACATTATATATTAAATCATGTCGCCTAGTTCAAGATTCATACCTCATTATATATTGAATCATGTCACATAAGAGAATCATAGTGTAATAGCATGCTATGGATCAAATATAATATCATGTCATGAATTAAAAAATATCATGTCCTATTTAGTGATAACATATTACAAATTCAATTAAAACATGTCTCTGACTGGACATGAGGGAGAATGTAGAAAAGTTACTTTCCAATGATATCCTGTAAGGAGTGACACAAAGTGCTACAAAGACATAGAGCTTTGCAATGGAGCAATGACAACTTCGATATTCCTAATGGGAAGGTTGCAACATGAACTTCTAATAGCTTCTGAAGGACGAGACTCTGTGGAGTTTCAAAGACAATGGACGGTTAAGATTGTTGTCATCGATAGGAGAGAAGAAGGGTTAGGGTTTTAGAGAGAAAATGGGAGAAAGGCTAGACGAGTGAGAAAGGGAACAAAGGATACAATAGGTGTTTTGTTTTTTTGTTTTTTTGGTATGTAGGGGTGTAAACATCTCAATTTTAAACTAAAGCAATAGAAAGCGTATTATTGTTTTTTTGTGAAATCGTAAGATATGTATATTTTTTTTCCTTGGGATTCATGAAATTCGAACTTAAAAGGAAAGTGTGAGTTTTACTCTCAAAAAAAAAACTGAATTGGTTTGAGTGAGTTTTAAAGGGTAAGAAGTTGGGTGAAGAGTTACTTTGGGAAAAAAGATTTTTTGGTGTGAAAAAGTGTAGGTTTAGGTGAAAGGAAATGATAAGGATATTAGGTTTTTTGGATAATTGGATTTGAATAAATCGCAGCGAAGTAATCTCGGAGTGTTCTGGGCTAGGGTTACAATAGTCCTAGGTAGCATATATTTATAAAGTAACCTTGTTCTCCTGGTTCCAAGTTCCAACAACTCAAGGTTCCAATCGCGCAAGGGAAGGTTTCTTGTGACCTATGCCACAGGTAAACATTGCCATCATCGTTCCTACGACAAATCAATATTGACAGTGCCAATTATCATCAATATTCACAGTGCCAATTATCTTTCAGCATCCTGATAAGTCATTTTCAAACTCAAATTCATATGGTAATTTCTTTATCACATTTACGATTTGATTAAGAGCTTAGAATCCTAATTTACTCCCAATAGGATTAGGGCCTCTAGTTATCATGACCAATGAGTGAAATGTCTCAAACCCATCATCATCATGGTATGGATATGACACTCTTAAGGATCTGATTGATCATATCCGATCAAATCAAACAAACGTTCTTGAAGAGATGTCAGATCACCTCTAGAATATGACTATGGATATTAAAATTTGCTCCACTGAAAGTATCGCACAACTTTAACGTTATTCTAGAAAGCTCACGGAAAGATGCTAATGATCAAGTAGTAAAAGCCCTCAAGAATTCTCGTACCGATGTTGAAGCGACTTTTGCAACGATATTAGGATCTTGGAAGGCTCTAATGTGGGCAAAGATCGAATACAACAGGGACCCAGAACAAGACCACAAAATCCCAGCGGTTCAGGGTTGACGAATCTAAGAGAGAGTAGCCTTCCATCAAATAATCAACCGCTCAAGAGATCAGGACTCACCTAAACCCCTTTCACACCTATTGGTGGCCCAAGAATGGGGAAAGCCCTTTCACCCCCCATCAATGGGTCGACGCTCTCGAAAACCTAACGGCTGCCGCTCCTGCAATTGCCTCCCCCATAGCCTCCGCTCTCGCGATCTGCTCAGACAAGCCACTGGCTTCGACTAGGTCGCGTTCAAAGCCAGCTTAGAGGAGGAAGACCTCGCATTGATCTCGCTGCCTGTCAAGGCTCACCGTCGATCGGTAAAACCTAAACCCTCTTCTTCCTTGACATCCCCCAATCTGGGGCGTTAGGCGGGGAAAGAACTCTCTTCCCCTTTGGATCTGAGGTCTGGCCTAGATCCCTGGCATCTGAGAAAACTTTCTCTTTGCCTCCCCTGTCCTTTGAGGGGTGTTTCGATCTCGGATGGCTTTGGCACGTCTGGATCTGGTCTTTTGACTGTAAAATACGGTGATATTGCATATTTTGGTTTTAATTCCTGGCATGGTGTAAATATAAATGTGGATTGCTTTTACTTTTGTAAGGAGTTATCTCCTAACTGGCTATATACCATAGTTTCTTGTTCTTTGTGGTCGGATCTGAACTATGTTCAAACCTCAGAGGTGTGCTATCCAATTTCTTTCTCCTTCGTTGGAGATTCTGTTTTTTTTTGAAGAAGCTCTGAAGAAGGCACCCCCAAGGATTGTTCCCTAGGACGTCTCAGGATCCTTTGGATCTGTTGGATCGGGATTATTTTTCCTTGATAGTTCGGATCCCCTTCTTCCCCCTGGTACTCCGGTGAGATTATTGTCGCTGGTAGGTTGCCGAGATGAGACTCGCCGTCTTAGTCTGGGAGAGACGGAGAAGTCAGGGTCTTCTGACTTGTCAGACCGCACTACTGCCTCGAGCTCTGTGTGGGGCTTCTCTCGGTATTTCCCCCCGAGATTAGTAGATGATAATAATCATATTAGACTTAATAACCCTACGGATAATTGCAATTCCATGTTTAATTCAGGATCTAATGCTAAGTAGCCTACCTTTTCTGATCTGGTGGGGTCCCCGTATCCCTGCGTGACAGAGGATGTGTCTGTTACCCCAGATATTCTCTCTCACCACGTCTCTTCTGCAATTAATGTTGAGAAGGCTCTACCGTCTACGAGTGTAATTTGCTCCTCTTCCCATGAACTTTTTAATGCTCCGCCGTTTCGGTTGTCAGAAATCTCTGCAACAGAGATTTACTCTGACCAAAACCCCTCTCCTGTTGGGAAAAATTGTTGAGGCTCGCGCTTTGCCGCCTTACTATCCCCTTCTCCTCCTGAACGAACGCAGAACAACACCGTTGCTACTAGCCTCTCTGTATCTTCTGATTCTCACGAGTGGAAGCTGGTGGAAAAGAAGAGGAAAACTCCCTCTCCTCTGGTAAGCTTTTGTCATAATAATGGTCGTTTTAAATGTGGCCTTCGCGACCACACTAAAAACACCTATAGATTTTCTGGCTCTTGTTACAAATGTAATTCTTCTACTCATTTAGTGGCGATTTGTAGATTTTTTTCAGGAGCAGAGACTAGATACTTCCTCTGTTCCCCCTATGGTCGGGCTCTCTCCTCAAAATCCGTTTGTAATACCACCCTTTGAGACAACATGTCACCTTATGCTTCATTTCTCATGTTGCGCTATTGTCACTCATCACACCTAACCAGGGATTCTCTTATCCAGCACATCTCACATAACTAGCCTATACAAATTAAGGTTGAAGTCAATGATTTTTCTCTTGGGAAGTTTCTTCTAAAGTTCTCTTCACCTAAACTTAAAAATGAAACCCTTAGTCTCTACGGGTCCTCCCTTCAATCACTGTCAGCCTCCTTCATCCACTGGACACCCAGTTCAAATGCAGTCCTCACCATTGAAGGAGGAGGGGATTTGGATCCGGTTGGAAGGGATTCCTCACCATTTATGTTGTATAGAGGTTTTTCATAAAATGCTTTCAGATTTTGCAGAACTACTTGAGGTTGACCTCTCTATTGATAGGGTGAAATTTCTGGGGTTTGCTAGGGTTAGAATCAAGATCCACCCGGGTAAGGACATTCCAGATACTAAGTTCTTTGCATTTGGAAGAACAGTCTACCCCATAAAGTTCAGACACAGTTGGGATCACATCTGCTCTTCTTCACTTTCCAGCCAAAATACTACTTCTGCTTGGCCTAAGCAAACACCTCATTCCTCCTCAACTAGAAACCTACATCCAATGAAGAAACCTTTTAAAAATAACAAAGGTTGGAGAGGAAACAATGGTGGGAAGAACCCTAAATCTGGGA
>JAMKQA010056739.1:0-11130 GCA_024699735.1 Posidonia australis | reverse complement strand
GAAGAGGCTCGAATATTCTCGAGCACATTCGTTGGCAAAGGTAACAGCCGGAAGATGGAAGGTCAACAGCCGCAGCCTGAAAACGGCTGGGCGCCTGCTTGGTGAGCCAGTGATGTGCGCCTGGAAGGTGCGCCTATGAGGTGCGCCTGGTTGGTGCACCAACACAGCTCAAAGAATTCTCTGGACTTTGGCTTGCTAATAGGTTTAGGGCTTGGTTTAAGGGCTGGTCACATCCAAAGCAACATGAGGATACTCATCTCTGGGTTACCTCAAAATCGGGGTGTCTACACCAATTCAAGCTCTCTTCCCCTCTGGTTAATAAAATGCAAGTAAAAGACACAAAAGCATATTGCATGATTGAATCATACAGGGGCATGCATTTCTCTCCTTTGAGTCCACCAATAGTCTACGAAGGCCAGTTCCAGTTCACTTGTCCTATAACTTTGGCGTAGGATTTGGTGCTGGACTGTCCCCCTTGTCCAAGGTCGTGTCGGTGTTAGAAGAGGGTACAACCCATGCTTTGGTAGGGTCAGGGCTCCCGACGCACCACTATTCCACAGCTTTGGCATGCGACAGAACCTTACTTTCTACCTTGAGTCGGAGACCCGTTCACCCCGAGAGTATCTGAAGTAGACAGCCTCCTAGGAAAACACTTAGATGGTGAGAGAGGGCATACTAGTTGCATCCATGTGCATGTGTGTCATTCATACCACATAATTAACATTGCATTGCTCATCCTCAGGTTTTGACACCTGCTCCTGTCTCTTTTGTTCGCAGGTTTTCACGTGAGTCCTTTGACCTGAGATCGTGCGCCCCCCTCTCAGTCTCTTTGTTGTGTGACACCTGTTCTCAGTCTTCCCCGAGCTTTTGTCGCTTTTGACGATAGCTCATCGTAGGTTCCGTCCTTCCTTTAGCTACCGCAGACCTATTCGCACTCACTTACGTTCCGCCATGGCCCAGCACGTCAGCGAGGCTCTTTCTGCTGTCACCTCTGAGGGTATTGCCACTTTGGCCCCCTTGTCCCTTTTCTTGACTTCATCAGCTGCCTCTTCCCCCCATGTCAGCCTTTTCCAGGCCCATGGGGCAGCTTGTCCTTTTGTGTTGGGACACTGGCAAACCTTGTCCGGTCTGGAGCCCGTCACCTAGTCGGTTGCGGTGACTGTCACCCAAGCTTTGGAGCTGTCGGTGTCTCTCCCTCTGCAGGGCCCTTCTGCTTTGACTATCTAGCTGGCTGTGGTAGCCTCTTTGGTAGCATCCATCCCTTTTGGACAATCTGCTCCCTTTCTGCCCTCTTCTGTGTTAGCTCTACTAGCAATCCCGCCCATCGGTACTGCTACCGATGGGAGTCCAGCCGTGCAGGCCCAGTACTTCTTGGCTCTCGCCCAGAAGCTGTAGGGCATGGCACTCTCGCTGGACTCCTCCCTGCTCCCAGCTTCTCCTCCCCCTGAGGTCTCGCAGCCCTCGGCTTTGGTGCACCACTCTGCACCCACTGCACCTCCCCTACCGTCACCCCAGCTCCTCGCTAGTTACGAGATGGGGGTGTTGATCCTGTATCCTTCACCTTCATCTCACTCTTCACAGCATGCATCTCCCACACCTGGTGGCTAGCCCCTCGGCCTGGCAAGGGCGCAACACTCCCTCGTCCCGCCGCGCAGACTAGAACTAGGACAGCAACTGCCTCCCACAAACCTCGTACCACTCACAGCACAACATACTTCTTACCCTCTGTCCCTACATCAGACATAGGTTCCCTCATGCTTCTCGTACCACACCTCTCACCTACACGGGTATGCCAGCCATCATGCCATGACACCAGGTGGTATGATGGTGGATCTAGAGGAACACCTCGGTGCGATCCACACGGCATACGCGGTACCCACCCAAGTTGCGCCAATCTCAACAACAGCGACCCCAAACACCCTCCTTTCTAGGATGGGTGATTTGGAAAAAGCACTTCGACAAGTGCAGGGTGGCGACCGTCAGTCTTTCTAGTTCCGGGACCTCAGCTATTTTTTAGAGGCAACTCTCCTGCCACACTTCTAAGTCCCGGACTTTGAAAAATATAATGGAAAAGGCTGCCCCATCTCCCATCTGAGGGCATACTGCGGAGACCTCACTCAGCTACAGGTTGACAAAATGTTGCTGATTTGCATGTTCCAGAAGAGTTTCTCAGACCCTGCCTTGAAGTGGTTCACTTCTTTGGACATGGTGACCATCCGAACTTGGAACGACCTAGCCTAGGCATTCCTGGAACAGTATTCCTTCAACCTCAACCTAGTCCCTAAGAGGGAGGACTTGGCCGCCACCAAGCAGAAGCCCTTCAAACCATTTGGAGTGTACGTTGGGCGCTGGCATGCCCTTGCCTCATAGGTCAAGGATAGACCCTCCGACAAGGAGTTTATCAAAATGATCATCCGTGGGGCACAGCCAGTGACAGGGGCTCTGCTTAGCATCCAGCCTATCACCACCTTCTCTTCTCTGATTAGAGCCGACGTTCGCATGGAAAGCTCACTACGAAGTGGCAGCTTCCCCACACTCACCGCATTTGCTAAGCAGGCGACCACCTCTAGCCACAATGCCGGCACCAGCAGCAACAACAATGGCTCCACCTCCAGCTATCCGAAGACGAGGTCTCCCCCGAAGAGCATCATTGCGTACCCTGGGTCCACTACTCTGTCGGTGAACGTGGTGGGCCCACCGGCTCAAAATCAGTTACTTTATGCACCAGCACGTAGGACACCCCACACACCTCACATCACTATCACCACCGAGCCAGTGTATCCTGTAGCACTGGCAAGGCAAGGACAGTACCCCCCATAGGGAAGGCCCCGACGACTTGACCGAGATTTCACCCCACTCATCGAGCCGTTGAGCGCCATCCTCCCCAAGGTACAGTCGCTCCTCAGGTATCTGGACGTTCGCCCACCGCCAAACCCATTGCTGATGTGGTATAAGGTGAATTTGTACCACAGTTACCATCGGGCCCCGGGGCACTCGATGAATAACTGTTTCACTCTTTGGAATGCCATACAAGACCTCATTGATCGCAAGATCATTGTTATCAACACTCAGGATGCAAGATCTGCACCCGCCCCAGCACAAGCACCAACACGAGCACAGCCACACCCTAGCATTGTCAATCAGCCTCTCCCCCAGCACCCTCATTCGGGAGCGCCCGGGACCTCAGGGGTTCACTGCCTCTTCCCTCTTGGATCCAGCTCTTCCCAGCCGGATCCGTGAAATCTTATCCACCTTGCCTCTGAACCATTCCCGTCTCGGCAGTATCTCTCCTTTCTCTCTGGTTCAGAGTCCGTCATCGGCATGATTCGTCGGGCCACCAGGACAGAGCGCGTGGTTACATCGCCTACCATGCAAGTTCCCCCAGCTCAGCCCATCTGTCTTGAAGCCAGACCATAGCCAGCTCCTGCCCAACCCATCCAGTTAGTGGCCTACTCCACCATACCTTCCACCAACCAACCTTTGGCCCGGCTAGAGTTGGCGGCTTGTGCCCCTTGGTCAATAATTTGACTAGGGATACCCACTGGATGCCGTATGACTATGCCACAGAAATGTGTGCAAAAATCACGCGGTCCGGACGGGTGTACAAGCCCCCAACTCCAGCCCCCAGGGCAAGCCACCCAGTACCACCTCCACCTCAACATGCAAACCAACCCTCAAAGCCCGCCACCGAAGATATTACCTCTAAACCCTCCACCAGCACTGCCAATAGATCCCTAGATGATCTCACCTCCTAGCTCAAGAAGGTTAAAGCCGACATATCCATTTGGGACCTCATCCACACCTCAGTCGAGCACCGGGAAGCCTTCCTTAGGGTATTCCAAGCGGCCCATGTATCCCCCACCATTGAACCCACAACCCTTGAGAACATGGTAAGCATGATCGCAACGCCGCGGGTTATCTCCTTCTCGTCCCAAGAGTT
The DNA here is from genome assembly GCA_024699735.1 of Posidonia australis. Classification (NCBI taxonomy): domain Eukaryota; kingdom Viridiplantae; phylum Streptophyta; class Magnoliopsida; order Alismatales; family Posidoniaceae; genus Posidonia; species Posidonia australis. The sequence continues at coordinate 7,190 of JAMKQA010056739.1, read as the reverse complement.
GCCTCTAGTGGGTACCAATCACAACCAGCTGCTGTTCGCTACCGTACAGTTCCAAAAGTTTCGCATCCCCTTGACACTGGTCGATAACGGTGCAGGTCTAAACATCTGCACCCTTGCGCACTGCAAGCAAAATCGGATTTAAAGCCGAAGACATTACGCTAGCTGTCATGGGGATGACGTCTTTTGAGAACACGCACCACGACGCGATGGGGGTTTTGGTTATTCCTCTAATTGTCAGTCTGACTCAGTTTGACGTCAAGTTCTACGTTGTTGATCTCAAACCCACTTTCAATCTCCTTCTTGGGCGCCCTTGGCTGCACAAGCATCAAGTTATCTTGTCAACCCTACACCGCATGATCAATTTCTGCTATGGCGACGACATTGTTGTTGTCATGGCAAAGAACATTGAGAGGGACGGGGTTGATGCAATCTCTTCGGTCGACCTACAAACTATCCGCTTTGATCCCAAGCCATCAGACGTCCTTTATCGTGTTAACCACTTCAAACAGACCAATTTCGTTCTGGAGTTCGAGCGTGTTAGCTTCTTGTCCGTTCACAGCCACCCTCAGTTGATGGTTGAAAACTTTTGTCACGATGGGGATACAAGAAGGGAGCACCACTTGGGCAATACGATCAAGGGATTACGGAGCCCATCGAGGCGGAGGAAAGAAAAGATCATGAAGGACTCGAATACCAAGGACCATGAGGAGGCACGCGCAGGCACCGCAGGTTGTTTGTCCCTTGGGATTTGACTAACTTTGTTAGTGCCGGTGTGATGGACCCGAACAAGAATCTGTCCCTAGTCATCGTAGTGCAGCAACAGTAGAGTCCAACAAAAGACGTCGAGTGGGTATGCATTGAAGACTATTACTTAGATGAAGATACCCTGAGTGTAGTTGAGCTAGACGCTGTAGGCAGAACAAAGCTGCGACAGGCAGCAGTCTTGCCATCCCCTCATCTAGCTTTGCCACCCCCAACAGCAGTAGTATCACAGTCAGCCACAACAGCAGTAGTATCACAGTCAGCCACAGCAGCAATAGTATCACAGTTAGCCACAGTAGTAGCAGTATCGTAGTCACAACCACAGTCAATCACAGCAATAGTATCATAGCAAGTCACAGTCACAGCAGTAGCAGAGTCACAGCCAGTCACAGTCACAACAACAGAATCGTAGCCACAGCTAGTTTCAGTCATAGCAATATCACAGCCAATCACAACAGCAGCAGAGCCACAGCCAGTTTCAGTCACAGCAGTATCACAGTCATAGTCAGCTTCAGCCATAGTAGCAGCAGCCTAGATGCAGCAGTACGGCAGGAGTAATATCCTGGACCTTCCTGATCCAAGACCTTTGGTGCAGTCGGAATCCTACGCCTATTATGTTGACTTCGCCTCGGACGAGGAGGAGTGTGAAGCGTTGAGGCCCGTGTAGACACAATGCTTAATGACCTGGAAGTGCTATTCCAGGAAAAGCTTGCGGTCTTGGCGGAGGACATAGCCGAAGAGAATAGGAAGAGGAAAGGAAAGGCAGTAGCATCAGAGCCAGAGCTCGCCATGCCTCAGGATCACTAGGGTCCTCCAGCAATCATGGTTGTGGAGGAGGGTAGAAAAGTCAAGACTAGACCAGAGGAGATGATCTCCGAGCAACCGGGAGGCGGATCTAGATGGTATGTGCAGCACAAGCCTTGCCTTCAGATAGGCAAGGGGCAAAAAAAAAACGCCTTGAGGTAGGCTCCTCAGAGAGCCCATAGAGCAACCCCTGGAGTGGTCACCAACCAGACAACTGTCAAAAGGGGATTATTATAAATAGTACAGAAAACCCAAAAAAACAGAAAAAATGTAAAAGAACAAAAATATTGGAAGTACTGTGGAAGAAAGAGAGGAACAAGCCAACACCATAGCAGAACAGAAGAGTGTAGGATCAGAGCCCGCGTAGTGCAGTTACAAGGGTACCTGAGTCAGTGTTACCCTCCTCAAGTGTAAACAGGGGCTGGAGTCAGAGCAAATCCTTTCATTTGATGTCACCGACTAAGTATTCCAAGAGGAGTTATTATTAGAGTTGATAGCATACAGGGAGGAGGATGACACAAAGGTTGACGAGTCAAAAGACGTGCCAGAATTCCATCCTCACTACGATGACCTAGAAGGACCAAATTTGCACGTCGAAGAGGACACGGAGGTGGTGAACATCGGCGCACCAGGCGATGTTAAGGAAGTCCGCATCAGTGCCAAATTGTCACCACAGGCAAGGGCAGATTTTATCAAATTTCTGAAGGAGTATAGTGATGTTTTTGCCTGGAGTTATGATGATATGGTCGAACTGGACGTTAAGGTAGTAGTGCACAATCTGCCGTTGAAGCCGGACGCCAAGTCAATCAAGTAGAAACTCAGAAGATGGCGCCCGCAATGGCTTCTCAAGTTAAAGGAGGAAATCATGAAGCAACACCAGGTCAAATTCCTAAAAGTCCTCCTCTACCCAGAATGGCTGGCTAATGTGGTTCCAGTTCCGAAAAAGGACGGACGGGTTCGCATGTGGATCGACTATAGAGACCTCAACAAAGCGAGCCCGAAGGATGATTTCCCACTACCTCACATCGATGTACTGGTGGACAACACCGCAGGGCACAAAATGTTATCATTTATGGACGGCATTTCAAGCTACAATCAGATCAGAATGGTAGAAGAGGATATGGAGAAGACGTCATTCATCACCCCTTGGGGGTCTTTTGCTATAGAGTGATGCTGTTCGGACTCAAGAATGCTAACGCTACGTACTAGAGAGCAATGACAGCACTTTTTCATGACCTTATGCACCACGACATCGAGGTGTACGTAGACGATATGATTTCTAAATCCAAAGAGTTCGACGACCACCTCACCTACCTGAGAAAGTTGTTTGACCGCCTGCGGAAGTTTAATCTCTGGCTGAATCCCAGCAAATGTGTGTTTGGAGTGACATCAGGAAAGCTCCTGGGGAATATAGTAAGCCAAAGGGGAATTGAGGTCGACCCCAGTAAAGTTAGAGCTATCATTGATATGCCACCCCCAGCCATAGAGAAAGAGGTCTGAGGTTTGCTCGGGCGCCTACAGTACATCAGTCGGTTCATCGCCCAGCTCACCCCTATATGCGAGCCAATCTTCAAGCTTTCGTGAAAAAATGCCCATATTACCTAGAATGCGAAGTACCAAGTCGCCTTCGACAAGATCAAGCAGATGCTAGCCAGGCCACCAATCCTGGTTCCCCCGACACCGGGACGACCACTCCTTCTTTACTTATCAGTCACACAGCACTCCATGGGTGCTATATTGGGTCAACACGATGAGATGGGCCAAAAGGAAAGGGTGGTGTACTACCTGAGCAAGAAGTTCAATGACTGTGAAGCCAGGTATACCACCATAGAAAAAGTTTGCTTATCCTTGGTCTGGGCCATCCAACGCCTGCGGCACTATATGATGGTGTATCCAATTTTACTATTGTGCCGACATGACCTGATGAAGTACTTGCTCCAGAAACCAGCACTAGTAGGCAGATGTGTTAAATGGCAAGTTTTGTTATCCCAATACGACATCACCTTTGTGACGCAAAAATTAGTGAAGGGGTAGGCCTTAGCAAATCACCTAGTTGACTTGTCGTTGCTAGAGTATCAACCTCTACAGACCCAGTTTTCCGACGAAGACATACTATTCGCCATGGATGATTCGGGACTCAAGGAGTCAGATGACCAGAAGCGATGGCGCCTCTTCTTTGACGAGGCAGTAAACAAGAGAGGCCAGGGTATCGGGGCAGTGCTGGCGACCCCCCAAGGATAGCTCATCCTGTTTTCTAAGAAGTTGTCGTTCTGGTGCACCAATAACGAGGCGGAATATGAAGCATGCATCCTTGGCCTATAGGCTACGTTGGAGCACAGGGTACGGGAACTGCAAGTCCACGACGACGCCTTGCCGATCATATCCCAGGTGAATGGGATGGAAGACAAAAGACCCAAAGCTGGTGCCATACCACTCATATCTCCTGAAGCTCATGACAGAATTTGAGGATATTTCCTTCTCCTTTATGAACAGAGCCAGGAATGCATATGCAGACGCTTTGGCAACTTTCGCGTCGTGGTTGTCCATACCGGACGATCATGTGGTGGATGTGTTGGTGACCCAAGTGGACTATCCAGTGTACTGCATGAGCATCGAAGAAGCGGATCCAATTGAAGAACTTCCTTGGCACCACGACATCCAAGTCTTCTTGCAAACTAGGAACCTCTCGCCTAATACCCCTGCCACTGACAAGAAGACCATGCAGCGGCTTGCGTCAAAGTATGTCCTTGAAGGTAGCCATTTGTACAGAAGGTCCTACAACCAGATGTTGTTAAGGTGTGTAGACCAGAAGGAGGACGATACCCTGATGGTACAGATTCATGCTAGAGTGTGTGGCCCACATATGAATGGGATCTTGTTGGCCAAAAAGATCATGTTGCAAGGCTACTACTGGTTGACCATAGAGGCGGATTGCTGTCATTTCGTCTGAAAGTGCCACAACTGCTAGATCCACGGTAACCTGATCCACGCTCCTCCCCATCAGCTACATAATATGTCCGCGCCTTGGCCCTTCTCAACATGGGGTATTGACGTCATTGGAGCCATTCACCCAGCAACCTCCCATGGACATCGCTTCATCTTGGTAGCAATTGACTACTTTACCAAGTGGGTGGAAGCAGCTTCCTACATGGCAGTCACCGCCGTGGCTACAGAGAAGTTTATTTGGAATAATATTGTAGCCTGGTATGGAGTTCCCCACTCCCTCATTTCTGACAATGGGAAGAACTTTGTGACCAGGAGGGTGGAGGACTTCTTATAAAGCCTTCACATCAAATATCATAGGTCCTCCCCATACCGCCCATAGATGAACGGCGCCGTGGAGTCCACCAACAAGAACCTTACCAAGATCATGAAGAAGATGGCAGAGACTCACTGGGATTGGCACAACCAGCTCCCCTACGTATTGTGGGCCTATAGAACATCCATCCAAACTTCTATAGGGGAAACCCCATACTCTTTGGTCTATGGGATGGAGACAATTCTCCCCATTGAAATAGAGATTCTGTCGCTCAGGATCCTGAGAGAAGCAGAGTTAAAGGAGGCAGAATGGGTCGAAGATCGGTGCATACAGCTGAATCTTATAGACGAGCGCAGATTGTAGGCCTTGCACCACACCCAGTGCTACTAGAAACGCATGGCTAGGTCCTATCAGAAGAAGGTCCAACCCAGAAGCTTGGCACCCAGCGACTTGGTTCTGCGAGCTATCCATCTGCATGATGCCCGTGGAAAGTTCCGACCCAACAGGCGAGGACCCTTCGTTGTCAAACAGGTTTTCTCGGGAGGAGCCGTGATCCTAGAGGACATGGACCACATCGAGGAGTCTGAGTTAGTTAACACCTGCTACCTAAAGAAGTACTACCAGTGATTAGGTCACGGCACTAAGCAAAGTCCTACCCCATTGTATCCGAACACCCAGCATCATTGCATTTTGCATTTGTAATCTGCATCCTGGCATTTGTTCATTCTGTCTCATTGTACTCACAACGAGTTATTATAGCACGCATTCCTGCATTCGCACAATGCATACACTCTGTAGACACCCCAATTTTGAGGTAACTCATTGATAAGGCTCCAGTTGTTGCTTTGGATATGGCTGACCCTTGGACCAACCCTAAACCCGTAGCAAGCCTACAGCCCAATCTAAAGATCATGCCAATAGGGGAGCACACCAACCTAGCACACCAACCCAGCACAACTACCTAGCACACCTACCTAGCACACCAACCTAACGCCAACCTAACGCACTTCCCTAGCACACATAGGTGGCGCACTTATCCAGCGCACAAGGCTGCGACCACTGGCTTTCCACCTTCCTTGGCTGTTACCTCCAGCAGCGAATGTGCCGTGGAATATTCCAGGCTCTTCGTCTGCGAGGCTCTTCTTATACCCGTAACTCACCCCTGAGAGTTCCCTATAAAAAGACCCCCATAGGCACCCTTTTGAGGAGGATGAAATCTTGAGAGTTGAGAATCCTGTGCAGAAATCCCTGCGCCCAGCCATTTCCAACTCTAAAAATCCAACCCTTGCACGAGCCTCTCCACCAGTCCAGCGGCTTATTGTCGTTCCATGGAGCACCGCCTTGCGTCCTAGAGCCTTCCAAAGCAACAAAGGTTTTCTTATCTCTGATATCGCGAAGAAGGAACACATCGCGAGGTTGGCATTCTACCTCCCCCTTTATTTCTTAATATCATCTTAGAACTGAATAAAGCATGTTGAAAACCTTGCGTATGATCTATTTTATTCCATGTTTATGATGTTTTTCATGCCATCATGCTTGTTTTCCCATGCAAATAATCTCCATGTTAATCCATATTTGCAATTCTAGCATGTAATCAACATGTGTTGTTGCCCCATGTTTAATATTTTTACCACGCATCATGTATACTCTTGCACGTAAACGCATGCACATTTGATCAACATCTGCACATGTTTTGTTTCGTTTTATCCAGATCATGCTTTTTCTTGAATATTTCACACATTTGCATGCATGAACCCATCAACTTGCTTTGGCTTCAAATACATTGTTTTCATGGTGATTCTTGACCCCTATGCACTCGTAACATGTTTTCCAGTTTTTATCATGGCATAATCCTTCTAGCACTTGCATAGATCCCCCTTGTATCTCTGCTGGGTGGGTTCTGGATCAGGTCACAGTCTGATCCAGAATCCTTGGGGCGCATATCCCTGTCGCACCAAACCAGCGCACCACTCTGGCGCACTCAGCAGGCGCACCAGACTGGTCAGAGATTAGTGCACTTGCATTAGCATCATACTTGCATGGCTTTATCACAGAGTTTTGAGCTTGTTTTCTCCTGATTGATTCTCTGGTTTGCTGAGATGCCCTAGCATGTTTTCAGCTTTTGATCAAACTATTTTCCATTTGGTTTCTCTACTTTGTTATTCAGCTCCAGGCTGAATCTGGTAGACTGATTGCACCCTACTCCATTGAGAGAATCATGTGCATCAGTCCATGATCCAGAGGCTTGGCTGGATCATTGCTCCTTACATCTAGTTTACATGGATTGAGATCTTGTGTGAGGCTTCAGGCCTTTGAGCTCAAGGTCATTGCATTTGCATTTTTAAATCTTTTAAAGCCTGTTTTC
>JAMKQA010056738.1:0-15878 GCA_024699735.1 Posidonia australis | reverse complement strand
CATTTGGAATAGGACATAGATCAGATGAATTATTGGACTTAATTCATTCTGATGTTTGTGGTCCACTTAGTGTTAAAACACTTGATCACAAGGAATACTTTGTGACTTTTATAGATGACTTCTCTAGATACACTTGTGTTTATCTAATAAGCCATAAAATTGATGTTTTGACTTATTTTAAGAAATACAAGTCGGAAGTTGAAAAATAACTATGAAGAAATATTAAGGTGTTAATGTCAGATAAAGGTGGGGAATATAATTCTAAGGAATTCAAACTGTTTTGTGAAATACAAGGAATTAAGAGGCATACAACAATGTCTTATACGCCACAACAAAATGATGTGGCGGAAAGGAAAAACAGAACTCTTATGAATTCTGTTAGATGCATACTGTCACATTCAGAACTCTCTAAGAGATTTTGGGGAGAGACATTACTTACAGCAAACCATGTGTTAAATAGAATACCCACAAAATCTATACCTAGTACACCTTATGAGTTGTGGACTGGATCTAAGCCTAATTTACATTATTTGAGGAAATGAGGTTCTGTAGCTCATGTACATATTCCTGGTCAATTAAGGGATAAGTTGGATTCTAAAACCTTAAAGTGTACATTTATAGGTTACTGTGAAAATTCTTTTCGTTATAGATTTTTCCATAGAGAAAAGGGAATCATTGAATATAGGGATTAACTTTTCTGAAAATTTAAAAGGAAAAAAAGAAAATGAAAATGAAATAGGATCATTACTTGTAGTGGGAGATAACTATTTCAATGATATCCCAGAACATGACCCTATGATTGAGGGGGAACAAAATATGGAAAATGTGAATGAACCTATAGGGGAAAACCAAAATGAGCCTGTAAATGGAAATGATGGAATATTAAATCAAAATGAACAAACTCAAGATGGAATTGAACCAGTAGAACCTATTAGCAAAAAAAGAATAAGAACTCAACCTACTTGGATGACTGATTATCATTTGTATTCTTATGAGTCTTCATGTTTAATAGCAGATATAGAGGAAAATCACATGGAACCCATGAATTACAAAGATGCTATTGAATTAAAGGAAAAAGATTTATAGCTTGAGGCTATGAATGATGAAATTAATTTAATGGAAAAGAACAATGTATGTTAATTATGATTTACCTAGTGAAAGAAAGGCCATAGGATGCAAATGGATATTTAGGAAAAAACTAAAGGTTGATAGGTCTATTGATAAATATAAGGCCTGATTAGTTTCTAAAGGTTATACACAAAAATCGGGAATTGATTATCAAGAAATATATTCTCCAGTAGCTAAGTTCACATCAATAACGATTATATTGGCTATCGTTGCATATTTAGATTTGGAATTACATCAAATGGATGTAAAGACTACATTTCTAAATGGTGATTTGTAGGAAGAAATTTACATGTCATAGCCTGAGAGATATCAAGTAAAAGGACATGAAGACAAAGTGTGCAAATTAAATAAGTCAATATATGGTTTGAAACAAGCTTCTAGACAATGATATCATAAATTTCATGATGTGACTGTCGAAATGAGATTTGTTTCAAACAGATTAGACTATTGTGTATATGTCAGGAAAAGTGGGAGCAAGTTTATTATATTATCCTTGTATGTGGATGATTGCTTGCTTACTGGAAATGATACTGACATGTTAAACAAACAAAGGAAGAACTTAGCAAAATGTTTGAGATGAAGGACATGAGAGAAGCATCTTATGTTCTTGGAATACAGATCCTTAGATATCGGGGATCTGGAATACTGAGCATAAATCAGGAAAGATACCTACGTACAGTGCTAAAAAGGTTTGGAATGGAGAATTGCTCCTCAGCCCCTACACCATATGTTTTTGGGAAAAGATTTAGCAAGGATCAATGTCCTAGAAAGGGGAAAGAACCTTTGAGAGCACATTATGTCCAAGTAGTTGGAAGTTTAATGTATGCTATGTTGTTTACACAACCAGGCTTGGCATATGCTGTAAGTGTTGTCAGCAGGTATCAAAGTAATCTCGGAACAAAACATTAGGAAGTTGTAAAAAGAATAATCAAATATGTGAAAGGAACTCTGCATCAAAAGTTGACTTATCAAGCGGATGAGCTTGAATTGCTTGGTTATACAGATGCTGATTTGGGTGGTGACAAAGATGATGGAAAATCCACTTCGGGACATGTATTCATCTTTAGAAGTGCAGCTGTATCTTGGAGAAGTAAAAAGCAAGGACGTGTAGCTAAATACACACAATAAGCTGAATATGTTGCCTGTAGTGTAGCTGCTTCACATGCTGTTTGGATCAGGAGATTTATAAATGATTTAAATCTCAACTTGATAAATGGTCCAAAAGAAATGTATTTTGATAATCAAGCGGCTATAAGTCTTGTACATAGTGGTGCAAATACAACAAGAGGACAACATATTAATATACATTATCACTATATTCGTGATATTGTGAAAAGTGAGGAAATAAAACTGAGTTACATACTCACATCAGATATGGTTGCTGATCCTATAACTAAGGGAATTACAGCAGAACAATTCATTAAGTTTGTGAACTTAATGGGATTAAGGAACATTTCCATAGATTATGGAAATGAAGAACATTCTCATGAATAGTGGGAGTGGAAAATTTAAGTTCTACACTTCACGAATAGTGGAAGCGTAAGATTAACATCTCCTTGTATGGAATTGGTGCGTTGTCTTCATGACCAAGTGTGAGATGTTGACTGGTGGTCATGTAGACCACCGTTGCAGTCAACATGGCGTTACAATCAAAATGGGTCAATAGATTTATTAACCGGAATTATGATGATTGATTTAATGGTCGACGTAAATCATGGAGCCGTTATAAGGAGGTGGAGGGTGGTGGAGACGTGGTGGCTCCACTATAAAGAGACAAGAAACCTTAATGGGAAGATCATCAAGAAAAAGGAAGAGAAACAACATACCTTATTCTTGGTTTACTCCACCTCACCGGAACCCCCATACGACCACCTACAGTATGTATGTATCCATTTGTAGCTTTACCTCATGTGATTTTCCCGATCTTCTAACGTCAGAGACGGTTTTGAAGAAACCCATGATGAAAACACCATCAAGCAGTAGCATCTCAGCAAGCTCCTTTGAAAATTCATTGCCGAACAACGTGGTGTGTCCTTGGTCCTCGTAAAACTTCCGATATTTTCTTTCATTTTTTCTAAAAAACGAAACAACACCGCATCAAAAGTCAACAGCAACACCGCATCAAAAGTCAACAGCCCTTGGGTCAATTCTATAGTCCGGATGTAAGTTCTTCAAGAAAAGCCATTATAGCTTCTCCATAGCATTCTGGTGGAGTACGTTTCGATGGATTGGACCGATGGAAACAACCGTTGGCCTATCGACAGATATGATTGTGTCGTCATCCGTCGATGTTATGGCGATGGCACCAGCGTTTGAGCCACCGGGAGCACCATCGTCAGTGACCTCTCTTTCTAGCTTTTCTATGAAATCAGTAATCCATAATTTATCATTAGGATCTTTACCCTCTTTTCCGAAAATAGCAGCGATCACTCTTTGCAGAACACTCCAATATCTTCTAGCACTTGACTTGGACTTGAGCTTGCGGCTGGACAAGCTCGATTCAGGTGTTGCGCTTTGTGTTGCTACTGCCATCATCATCTTTTTGAATAACATACTCTCTCTTTCCTGTGACACAGAGGCAAAAAAGAGTAATGAACTAAATATGTAATCAAGCAAAGCATAACTACTCATTAGGTCAAAGACTGTTATTCCATTTAGGAAGTTGCCTATTCAAATTCTAATGGAAGTATAGAACCTTTTTTTTTTTTTTGAAAATAGTAATATAGTATTAAATTTTCTCGTGACTATGAGAACCACCACCAAGAATTGTAAGATGTCTAAAATTACAAACTGTTGTGGAACTGATAGTTCTACTCAGAAGAAACAAAAATAATATATCAAGTTCAATCCGGACAATTCCTTGTTATCTACCACAAAATTAACAAAAAACGATGCGTAATATACTGGTAAATAAAACATTGTATCACTCGTTAACAGCATCCCCTGCAGAACTGGACATGTTAGGGAGATCAACTGATGGAGGCAGGAGAAGGTCAGTGAAACCCATGTAAGAAGTAGAATTTGTTTATTTCTGCTCCCTGGTCCATGATTGATGCATGGCAGAGACAGAATGTAAGATATACTCCTTTCCAAAACCTATAGCAAAATTTTCTATCCATTATTGCATTAGAGATATAATGTCATTTATAATTGAAATACATGACTTACTGCAACCTCTAAAGATTCTGTCATTACGTTCTAACCAAATCGACTAGAATATAATTTGGATCAGGACATACCAACCTAGTTTGGTAAGATAAAATTTAAGTACTGGTGGGAAGTTAAATAGATCAACAATTTGAAAGTAGCCAAGGTACATAGAAGTGGATGTGAAGAAATTCCAAATTGGTTTTATAAAGGAGCAGTGGATGAATAGATGGGTACTAGTTTCTCCATGCATTTTACAAAGAATACAAATATCAGAACCTCTCCATCCCCTTTTGAGTAAGTTCTCCTTTGTTAAAATTTTGTTAAATAATACCATCCATGAAAATAGTCTAATCTTTAAAGGTACCCACTATCCGAGATTTTCCCATGGAAAGGGAATCTAATACTTCTATCATTTAAGACTTTATAGCAAGAGTTAACTGAATAAATACTGTCTTTAGTTGGCTTCCACATCAGGATATCCCCACCAGGCATTATAATAATTTCATATAGTAAATCTGCCAGCATATTTGTGTGTGATTGGATAATTGTTTGATTACTTTGTGTGACCTTGGATAGATTAAATAAATTACCAAAGTTAGACCTAAATAAGTCCATCGTTTTGTTAACTGAAGCTTTCTTATACTTTACTGCAATGTATAAGTCAGGAAATTTAAACTTCAACTTTTCATCATTCCACCATTCGTTTTCCTAGAACATAACATTATCATCACTATTTACTTGGAAGGAAGTAAAGCAATTAATGATTTCAAAACAGGCCTTGATATTTTACCATAGAGGAGAACATTTGTTCACTGAAGAGTTTAACAAAGTACCTGGCCATACTCTAGAGAAGTATCTAGCTTTTAAAAGTTCCTTCCATTTCAAATAAGGATAATCATATAATAATTGCCATAACATTTTACTTTTAAGAGCAAGATTGAAGTTTCTTAAGTTTACGATCTCCCATCTCCTTTGTGTCTTTGATCTACATAAGGATGCCCAATTTACTAGATGAAGACCTTTTCCAGTAGAAGAAAATGAGTTCCAAAGAAATCTACTTCTAAACTTATCTATTGCCTTCTCCACCTTAACAGGTAAATAAAGCACTGATAAATAGTATGTAAGGATAGTAGAAAGAACTGAATTTATCAAAGTCAAACGACCTCTCAGGGATATAAATTTTACTTTCCAAAGAGAAAGTTTATTGGATATTTTCTCAATAACTAGAGTCCAATCCTTAAAAGTGGCATTCTTATAGTATAAAGGCAGTCTAAGATACATTATTGGCAGATCAACAACCCCACAACCTAGGATATTACAAAATTTAGTAATCGATTATTGACTCACTCCAATGCCTGTGAGTGAGGACTTGTAGAAATTTATTTTAAGCCCAGAACAGGATTGAAAACAACATAAAATTTTTTTATATTAATCATGTTGTCCTCTTTGGTAAATAGAAATAGTATAGTATAATCTGCGTATTGTATGCTAACTACAGTGGGGCCTCCATGGGGAATCGAATCCCAGAAATGAGGTTGTTATTTAGTGTTAGTTTTAGCATGCAGTTTAACATATGTGTGGCTACAATAAATAAGAGTAGAGATAAAGGATCTCCTTGTCTTAACCCATTAGTTGCATCAAAAAAACCTTTAAGAGAACGATTAACTAGAATAGAAAATCTAGTGGTACTAATACACATCCTAACCTAGGACATCCATTTGGATCCAAGTCCTAAACTATTGAGGGAGTCTAACAAGAAATCCCGATTTATATTATCAAAGGCTTTTTCAAAGTCTAGTTTTAGGATATATCATGGGATGTTTGTAGTTTTCATATAATGCAAGGTTTCTTGGGCAACTAGAAAGCAATCTCCAATGGATCTTCCCTCGAGAAATGCACATTGAGAATGATCAATAATATCATTTAGAATTAGAGTGAGTCTAGTTGCAAGAGTTTTAGTGATTATCTTGTATATACCATTTACTAGGCTAATTTGCCTAAAATATTTTATGTATCGTGCACCATTCTTCTTAGGGATTAAAGAGATAAAAGTTTGGTTAATGAGTGCTAAGAAATCAGGATCATTAGAAGAATATAGATTCTGGAAAATCTTAAAAATATCAAATTTAAGAAGATCCCAGAAATGATGAAAGAAAATTAAGGGAAAACTATCAGGACCTAGGACTTTGTCTCCAGATAGGCTAAACACATTTCTTTTAATCTCTTCAATTGTAAAAGCTTCCTTCAGTACATCAGGATTTGAAATCTTTACTGGAAGTAGGATATCCCAATTTAGGGAAGCCTTAAACCTTTTATCCTTGTTAAATTGCCAAATAAAATGCCTTTCTATCTCTTTACTAATTACTTTAGGTGAATATATCAGGGTATCATTTACATTCAGTGAAGCAATGGTGTTAAGTCTCATACGGTATTTGACCATATTATGGAAAAGGCTGTATTTAAATCTCCATCTTTTAGCCATTATATTATAGATTTTTACTTCCAATAAGTTTCCTGTTCCTTCAGTAAAGAGAAATGTTCTATCCTAATTTCCTTTTTTTTATTTCCATATCTCACTATTAAGCACAATAGTTTCAACTAGAGAGTCAATGTATTCTATTTGTGATTTAATATGTAATAATCTATTTTTTCTCTCCTTCCTAATAGGTCCTAACCAGGTTTTAATCTGTTGCTTTAGATTTTTAAGCATGTATGCAAAGACAACTGTGGGGGATGAGGAAGAGCAAATAGAAATGGATTTATGCCAACAGTTCAGTATAAGTTCTCTAAATCCATTCAAATAAAACTAGGATTTATAAAATTTAAATGGGAAAGGCCCCCAGTCAACTGGGATTGTATTCAGGACAATGGAGATATGGTCAGAAACCACTCTGGCCTTACCAATACAGAAAGTGTGAGGGAATTTAACTGACCAATTTGTGGAAATAAGAAATCAATCAAGTTTGAGGATGGTTAGATGTGATTGGAAGTTAGACCAGGTGTAAGAGCAATTGTTGAGGGATAGATCCATCAAGAAATTATTTTCAATAAACTCATTAAAATTTTTCATAAAAATTGTGAATCCAGTCCTAGAAGAGTGCTCATAAAAATATCTAATTAGATTAAAGTATGCTAAAATAAAACACTAATCAATGGAGTTCAGGATTATTTTAACTTTTTAATTCCAATCATCAGTCAGATCTAGTGTGCAATCTAATGAAGAATCATGTGAACAAAATCATACGTCTTGACATTGTCCACTAAAAATGTCTATTGTAATCAGGTAAAGGAGAAGTCAAGTAAAGTTTCCACTAATAAATTCAAATATACCAGAGCCTGATGTAGCCGGTTGATCACTGCATAATGCATACACCAACGGAATTTTTAAGTTTTTTAGTATACTTTTAAAGTTAACTTTATAGATTAGATTACAACACTTTTTACTACATGTAGTTCAAATTTGATTATCATAATTCCTCATCTAAAGATCATAATTAAATTTACTAAATGACTCTCTTATATGGGATTCTTATGACCAATTTTAGTCTTTTTGTGGTAAAATTGAAATAACCTTAAATTCCTTGGAAGATACAAAGACATTCTTTAACTTAATAAGGAATGATCAGAATTTATCATGTGTCAATCTTGATGATAATGCTAAATTGGTTGAGAATTTTGCTTCTCTCTGCTTATCCTCCTATACTTAATGATTATTGCGGCCTGCAATATTAAAGTATTAGGAAATAGTGGGACGAAAAGAGATGTTCGTAACCTAATTAGATCAAATAAAAGTGATATTATAATACTTACAACGGTTAGAAATGAAATTAACTCTCAGTATGTATGGTTTCTCCTTGCAGATGCTATCTACCTCCTTCATCCCTTGGTCCGCCAACTCTAACATAGTTTTTACTCTAAGAGAGGAGGAGGTCTGGATTCGATTAGAAGGGATTCCACATCATCTCTACAATGTAGATATCTTTCATCATATGGTTTCAGAGTTAGTCGATATATTAGAGGTAGATTTTTCTATTGATAGAGTCAAATTCCTTAGGTATGCAAGAATTAAGATCAAAGTCCAGCTGAGTAAGGACATTCCTGATTCTAGGTTTTTTACCTTTGGTAAAATTATATATCCTATCAAGTAAAGGCATAGTTGGGATATTTGCCCACTTTCCTCCTCTAACTCCAATTCCCTTCCTACGTGGCCTAAAAAGCCTACTTCAGTCTTAATGGATAATAGAGGATTGAACCTTATCCGAAAGTCCTTCAAAAACAATAACGGTTGCAGAGGAGACAAGGGTGGGAAAGTTCCTAAAACTGGTAAAAATGTTTGGACCAGATCTTCTAGTCCTACTCTGCAGACCCAAACTCTCATTACCCCTTCTTCTAGCTCTGTAGGTCTACTTCTTACCCCCACCCTACCTTCTTCAGGGGGTTTTACAGTTCTTCACCCTCTCTATCTACTAAGCTGTCCCCCTTAAACCCTCCTCATCCTGTGGACAACCTGGCAATAAATGAAACAACCTAGTTTGTGAAGATTAAGATAAGAGCAAGGAACATCTCCATGGCTAAATTCAAAAAAACGCTTGTTGTTTATGACTGCTTGGAAAAAGATGATTTGGGCCTCACTAGTGAAGCGATACCTAGTTCCCATCAAGCTACCCCTGTGCATGCTCTAGGTAATATTCACAGTAATTCTCCAGAACTTATTACTCAACATGATGATTTTTCAGTTAATGAATCTACACCATTTTATGCTACTGTGACCATGCCGGAACCGACCTTTCACGGCGAGGGAGCGCACGAAGGAACCGAAGAGGCCACGGCGAAGATGGTGAATCTGAGGAAGGACGTTTGACAAAAATGAAGTCGCCACCTAATCTTTTTAAAACCAGAAAGATAAGGAAAACTGGATACAATAAAACGCGAAAAATAAAATGCAAAATGAATGCAAATGTATGCGTGAATGTGTGCACATGCTCTATGCCTAATGAATGCAACACATTGGTCATTGTGGGCCAGAGAAAGTGTAAGGATTCCTGTTACGCATGGGGAAGGTGTTAGGCACCCCCATACACCCGAGAAATCGATCTTTCTAGGCTTTTCGCTCACTTGTGTGTCGCCAAAAGCAAATGATCATGTATGCTTGCTAGGTCTAAGTGTACGTATGCCATATGCTATGCTGATGCAAATGATGTGAATGGGTCGGAAATGATTTGACCTAAGTGTGCTCAGAAACGCTATGTGAATCCTGGACCATCGGTCAAAAGGATTCAACATAGTAATCGTCATCACACCTAAATGCAAGTATGTCATGACGCATGAGGTGAATGTCATGGTGCATGTGGTATTGAATGCTAGAGAGAGAGTGATATGGTGTATCATGCATGATGGTATAAGTCATAAGCATGATAAGTGTAGATGCAAATGCATGAGGTGTAAGTAGGCATTCTAAGGTTTATGCCAAGATGCATGGGTGTGAGGTGTGCAAATGGGTGAAGCAAGTGGGTAAGGACTCAGGCCAGCTGCCTGTTCCATCCCTGGCAGACCCGCGCATGTCCACCTCACAAGTCTGTCGCGCAACCAGTGCACACGTGCCAGAGATGGAACAAGACAACGAACTAGTGAGTTTTGCCCCTTTCCAGGATGATGCATGCTAATGAGAAAGGCTAAATGAATGCATGGGGACCTAGACGGGACTCCCATGAATGTATGCATGCTATGAATTAGGCCCTAGGATGCGTGGATATGTGGTGGTAGAATGAATGAGGTGAGTGGTGCCAGAGCTCAACCCGACAGCTTGTTCTGTCCCTAGCGGAACCGCGCATGTCGTGCACTCAACCACGTCGCGTCCGCCGGAGACAGAGCTGTGAGCTTTGCTTACTGGCATACCCACATGTCATGACGCAAAAATGTTGTATGATGCATGGGAAGCTAGAGGGGGTGCTAGGGAGTGTTCCTACATGCTTAGACGCAAGAATGGCCTAGTGGATGCCTCCACCCACCTACTTAGCCGAAGCTGGACTCCGATGTTGCCGGAGGTGGAAAAGGTGACAGAAATGAGGGATATGGCATGATAAAAATCAAGGAAACATGTACAAAATGACGCGAGGAAGCAAGGAAACTGAGAAACACGCAGGAGGGAGTGAAATCGAACCTATAGAGTTTGTGGGTTGTCCCCTTCTGACGACGACTTGCGGTGACGTTTTCCAGATACTGGCGAGCGGTGACTGCGAAGGCAGGTCTAGAGGGCTGAGGAGGTGTTGGTGGAAGCTTCGATGAGGTAATGGGGGGTTGGTGTGGCGTTGGGGCTGTTGGGTTATGGTGGGTTGATTTCCGGCCGACGATGGAGGTGACTGATGGTGTTGGAGATTTGGAATGCTCTGGCGAGAGGGGAGGCTCTACCGACAGGGATTGGCTATGCTTTGACGCAAGGTAGTTGATGCCTGACTGAGAGGAAGCTAGTTGTGGTTCTGGATGGCCGGAAGTGGGTGGCTTGTCGACGAAGAGGGTGGCTGACGAAATGGTTACCCGGGGATGGCTAGAGCCTGAGGTTGGTTTCTGGAGGGGCCAGCAATCCCAAGAGCAGCGAGAGAGGGGGCTCGTTGCTGTGGGAGCTCATTTTGAGGAGGTGATGGCATGTGCAGCAAGTTGGCAGGGCATGGGTGCCTCGCCGGCGAAAGGCTGTTGGTTGTAGTGTTGGCAAGGACGACAAGGCACGGGCGATGAGAAAGGCATGGTCGTGGCTGCGCGTGGGCGGCATGGTGGTGGCAATTGTGTCAGGCACACGAGACAATAGTGGAGCAACGTGGCGTCGTAGCTCGTACCAGGTAAGATGACACGAACGGGTCGAGCGGCTCGCACAAGACAGCCTTGGTCCTCCCGCGCATCCAAGACGTGCGATCAGGTCACGCATCCCACTTGCATAGGGTACACAAGTTAGAGTCTAGTGTTGGGCCTGGTGTTTTGGGCTCGTTGGATTAGTGTTTAGGGTAATGTAAAGTGTTTAGGTTTGTTTTAGGATATAATGGGAGTGAAGTGCTTCATTGCCGCTAGAGCGTGCTCTTTCGAAAAAGTCTGCTGCGAATGACTGCCAAAATGGGGTGTCTACAGCTACATCCTTTGCTAGTTCAAATAAAGATGTAGATTTTAACAATTTACTAAATGACTCTCTTATATGGGATTCTTATGACCAATTTCAGTCTTTTGTGGTAAAATTGGAATAACCCTAAATTCCTTGGAAGATACAAAGACATTCTTTAACTTAGTAAGGAATGATCAGGATTTATCATGTGTTAATCTTGATGATAATGCTAAATTGATTGAGAACTTTGCTTCTCTTTGCTTATCCTCCTATACCTAATGATTATTACGGCCTGGAATATTAGAGGATTGGGGAATAGTGGAAAGAAAAGAGTTGTTCGTAACTTAATTAGATCAAATAAAAGTGATATTATAATACTTAGTGAAACAAAGAAGGAAGATTTCTCCCCTAGCCTTCTTAGATCCCTAGGGGAGACAGAATCAATAAATGGTCTCATCTCCCCGCATAAGGTGCTTTTGGGGGTATTCTCATAGGTTGGGACGATAGAATTTATGAGCTATGTATCACTCTACCTGTCACTTATAGCCTTTCTTTAAAAGAATTGTTCTGATAGATTTGAATGGTGGCTCACATGGATTTATGGACCTTGTGAGGCTAGAATAAAGCATGATTTCATTGAGGAACTGGGCATCCTTAGCAAAAACGTTGACAATAATTGGTGGAGATTTCAATTTGATAAGATATTCTCATAAGCATTCTTCTAGGTCAAGCATTTCCACTTCTACGAAAAATTTTAATGATTTTATTGAGAATAACTTCTTGACAGATTTATCTCCCAATAATTGCACATATACTTGGTTTAAATTCCAATCACAACCAACCATGGTTAAATTAAACTGATTTCTTATTACTACGGATTGGTCGGTTAAATATCCTCATTTTTTTGTGTTGGAAAGGCTAGGTGGTATCAGATCATATCCCCATAATCTTGGATACAACTCCAGTGGATTGGGGGCCTCCTCCATTTAGATTTTATAAGTGTGACCATGCCGACCTAGAGGAGGGGGAAGGAGATCACAGCCATGCCAAGATGGCGTAGGCACAAGATAGGATAAAAGAAAAAGAAAAGGAGTCGCCACCTAGTCTTTTAAGGGAAAGACAAGGAAAACCACAAAAGGTTGAACACATGAGATGTAGATGAGAAGGCTAGATGTCTGCTAACCAAAGGATGGGTAAGGATTCCTATTACTCACGAGGTCGGTATTAGGCACCCTCGTACGTCCGAGAAACTTGGTCTTTCTAGCCTAAATCGCTTGCTAAGGTTGAATGATTGGTTGTTAAGCCTAGATCACGCTCTGAACATGCTAATATGAATGCCTAAACAAAATTAGATGGATGTGCATGATGGTATGCAAAAATTGCGAAGAAATCCACATAAAACAGATAAACGATGACATGTGAGGAAAATCACATAAAATGACGATGTTATTGGACCGATTGCACAAGGAAACCCATGTGGATGATAAAAGATGAGTAACGGAGTCAACCTAAGTTCTCAGAATCGTGAAGAGGTCTAGAAAATCAAAATGAGAAGATAAACTGCAAACGGGCCAGTGTGGGCCTTTCGATAAATTCATGTACGCCCTCGGACGACGAAATCCAAATCAAATCAAAAACTCAAAGCACGAGATTAAATAGAGACCAATCTAATGTTAGGCGAGAGGTTCCAAAAACACGGAGAAATCGAAAAAGGAAACACAAGAAAAGACACAAACTCACTTAAAATGAAGGATCGATGAGTAAATGTGTTGAAAACCAAATGAAAGGGATAAACAAGTGCCTAAATGTGTAAAAAGTGTCGAGGGATGGCTTGAACTAGGATTAGGAAAGACTGAGTGCGAAATTAAAATGCATACACATGGATTGAAAACCTAGGGGCAATTTGGTCATTTTCATGGCTGGATGTGATAAATGCAAGTACGAGGGCGATGCATGATCTAAAATGTATACAAAATCTCTGGAAAATGTTATTTGCAAGAAAACATAAAAGAAAAAAATGGTAATGCGACATAAACGCAATCAAAGACAAACACAAGGGTTAAAACACAAAATTCACAGAAAGGATGAGGATCTAGATGAAAACTACATTCACGGTTTCCGTTCTAGCATGCAAATGATCGGTCCAATGTTAATGTGGCACATGGATGCAAAAATCGCACTTGAATAATTTCCTGAAAAGTCAGGGTCTAAAGTGCAAGATTTACACAACGGCGCAAACGTGGTTTAAATGCGAAACAAAAGTTTGTTCATTATGGAAATCATGATGCCAAAGTGGAATGAATAAAATAAATAAAAAGAAATGCCACAAGTGAAAAGTAACAACAATGGGCAGGGAATCACTCTGAAATCCTAAAGGATGGATTAAAATTGATCTAAGGGCCTATATGCAAATATTCTGGACCTAATTGTAAAGAAAACATGGATTTATGGGCCTAAATGTAAATAAATATTCATGAATATGCTTGGGATTAAAAAAAGAAAATATTCAGGGGATTTATGCAAAATACACAGAGGAAATAAAAAAAATAAAAAGATTCCTAAAGCTATAGGGGTGAAATTGCAAAATGTCAGGACTAAATAAAAAACAAAGGACTAGAGCGCAAATACTTAGGACCTAAAAATAAATTCCTGAAACTAAGGGACTGGACTTAAAAAACAATTCCCTCGAAGATCATCGGAGGATCGCCAACGCCCGCCCGCCGGCGATCCCTTCGGCGACACACCCACGGCGATCCAGCAACGGAGGAGGATGAACGGCGACTGAGGAAGCTCCGGAGGGTCGCGATGAAGGTCTCCAAAAGGTTGGGCAAGGCTGGGAAGAACCGAGGCTCTCCCCCCACCTCGCGCTCCGACGGGGCTCTCCTGTTGGCATTGGAGGTGACCACGGCGCGGCGCAACGGCCCTCCGACGACTGGGGCGGCGCGGGGACACACGGCAGACATCTGGAGTGGCGCGAGGAACTCTCCGGTGGATTCGATGAGAGCTGGGATGGTCCCAGTCGCTCTCCCCACCTCGCGCTCCTACGAGGTGTTCTGCCGGCGACAGGGAAGATGACGGTGACGGCCTGGAGGCGTGCAGGCGATCCAATCGGAGCGACGGCGGCTGGGAAGCTTCAGAGGGCTTCGGGGAGTGTTCTGGAGGCACGAGGAGGCTTCACGCTTGAGGGAGTGACCCTCCTCACTCCCACGTCGACGGCGACAACGACGTTGGGTCACCGAGGCACGGCAGTGGTCGAGGCGACGGGGCAGGGGTCCTCTGAGGCTCGTGGATGCTTGAGGATTGTCGGGGATGCATGCGAGGGCTGCGGCAGTGCTTGGGGAGGGGCCATGACGCTCCGTCGACGTCGGTCAGCGGTGACAAGGGAGATACGGCGGGGGTGTCGTTCTGGCGGTTCTCTCCAGGAAAGGGGCACAGAGGGAGAGGAGAGGATAGGAGAAGAGAGGGGAAGAGGAGGAGAAGGGGGAGGTCTGCAAGGTCTCCCTGAGGCTAGGCGGCCCGAAGCCTCACTGATGGGATGAAACCACTAGCAGCGGTGCGGCAACGGCGGGCTGAAGGAGAGTTTCTCCGACGAAAACCAATCAAAAATGGCAGGGATGTAGTCTTGCTCTAACGAGGGGTGCTTGAATCGAAACAGAGAAGGAGACATGAATACCTGGCGTGCAGGGTGTCCTCTTCAACATTGCGGGTTGACGGTGACGACTCCGGCGACGCTCTGGCTGGGACTCCGGGAAGCGAAAGGTGTCCTGGTGGCTTAGGTTTCAAGGCAGGAAATTCTGGTTCACTCAAAGGGAGGCTTCGTGATCGAGAGAGGGTTCCATCATGGTCTGTCGACGGTGAGGGCTTTTGAACTCCGGTAGAGGCCTCCTCCACCGTTGATCACCTCCTTCTGGGGCCAGCGCCGTTGGATGGAGCACACGACAGAGAAGGAAAGTTCAGTGATCGCGAGATTAAGGATTCTGCGTCGGAAAATCCAAGATTGATCGTCGGAGATTTCGCCAGAAATCAAGGGGTCGTCGGTGGTGAAGGCTTCCGGAATTATTTTTGGGTTTTGTATAGTTTTCTGGTTTAAGGATTTTTGGGCCTATTGGCCTGAAACGGGTTAGGGTTTGGTGTTTTCTTTGTTTTTCTTTTGTTTTGTTTTTTAAACTCAAGTTTGGGTTGATTATTTGTGATTTGATTTGGAGATTTGGGTTGGTTATTTGTGTTTTAATGTTTTAATTTGATTAAGGATTTATTTGATGATTTAAATTTAATTAAATGATTTGTTTTGATTTTAAATGGATTAAATTGTTTTCTCTTGATTTTTTGGTTTTGGATTTATTTGGATTAATTTCTAATTTTGATTTGGTTGGTTTAAAATTTGAATTTGATTAGATTAAATTTAGATTTCATTAGTTTTCACTTGATTTAATTAAGTATTTTACTTGATTTAATTAAGTATTTTATTTAGGTTTTGATTTAGGGTTTTGTTTTATTTTATTTTTGGAATTTT
>JAMKQA010056737.1:0-21383 GCA_024699735.1 Posidonia australis | reverse complement strand
ATTGTAGGAAATATACATCCTTATATTTAATTTTGATGATAACAAATTGTTTTATCTTATTTTGAGCTAATGTGATTATTTGAGAAATGTCTTTAGCTTGTCAATTGAAAGAAAATTTTAAGAAAAAGCACACCATAAAGATGCATGAAGAAAGGTAAAGAAAAATACCACGAAGGAAGACTCATGAAGATATCTTGAAGATTTCAAGGAAATTCAGAGAAAAATTAAGGAAATCCAAGAGCTAAAGAAATTCGTTGAGTTCATTGTAAAATTATTGATGTAATTTTTATATTTCTCTTCGTATACCTAGGATATGTGTAAATATCTCCTACACAAATCAAAGTCCTAGAAAAATAGGAATATCTAAGAACTTATGTGAAGAACCTCAGAAAAATCACAAAAATAAGTTTAAATTTGATTTTGACATACCAAACATTTTGGTATACTAAAATCTAAGCATATTGTAATTCACAACCGAGAACTTATTCGATCGACCAAACTTGTTTCGACGTACCGAATTGTTCTAAGTTACAAACTACAGTAGGATAATCAACCAACCGAAACAATTTTGGTATGTCGATTTACTAACTGTTTGTGAACGTTGGAAGGAAAATATAAACATTACTCACACATCTATCTTAGTATTTTCCTATAAATAGGACCCCCTACAACCCAATAAAACACGCACTAGTGACAAGCCATTCTAAGCTTATTGCATACCAAATTGAGTGATTTCCAAGCCTAAAGAGGGTTCTACAAGTAAATTCCTATTGCCTTCCAATCCTCCTAGTTAAACAAGCTTCATTTCCTTTCAAACATCCTCTTGTACTACTATTTGAGAGATTTTTATACATATCCTAGGTATATGAAAAGAAATATAAAAATTACATCAATAATTTTACAATGAACTCAACGAATTTCTTTAGCTCTTGGATTTCCTTAATTTTTCTCTGAATTTCCTTGAATCTTCAAGATATCTTCATGAGTCTTCCTTCGTGGTATTTTTCTTTACCTTTCTTCATGCATCTTTATGGTGTGCTTTTTCTTAAAATTTTCTTTCAATTGACAAGCTAAAGACATTTCTCAAATAATCACATTAGCTCAAAATAAGATAAAACAATTTGTTATCATCAAAATTAAATATAAGGATGTATATTTCCTACAATAAGGGGATCCTCTTTCGCCACTGCTGTCCAATCTCAGTGAATATTCAAACATATATGTATGAGAGTGCTCTCAAGGATGGTTGGTTGTAGGGCTGGTTTATTGGAGACTCCAGCTTAAACATCTCTATGATGTAATTTGCAGATGATACTTTAATGTTGGGAGGTTCATCCAAAGAACAGGTTGTTCATCTTAGGTTTCTTTTGAGGAAGTTTGACATCATTTCAGGTCTCAAAATTAATTTCATGAAAACTTCAATCATCGGGATAAAGGTTAAGAAGGAAGACTTGGCTTTTGTTATGAATTGCAAGATGAAAGTTTTACCAATAAAATACTTGAGGTTACCACTGTCTATGAGGCGCCTGAAGAAACCTAATTGGCGCTTTTTGTGTGATAGGCTGGATCGAAAACTAGAAGGATGGAAGGCAAGATTTCCAAGTTTTTGCGGGAGACAAACATTAATCAAGAGTGTTTTATCTACTGTCTCGATTTTCAACATGGCAATTTTTTTACTTCCAAAACAAGTGATGGAGGTAATTGACATGAAAATAAGATATTGGTTGTGGCAGGGATCATGCACGGAGATCAAGAAGATACATCTGGTGTGGACAGAGGTATGTCGATCTTACAAGTTTGGACGTTTGACAATTCGTGTTACTAATGTCTTTAATAAAGCAATGCTAACAAAGTGATGGTGGAGATGGGAACAAAAGGAGAAGTCTTTGTGGGCCGCTATTATTAAAGGTAAATATTATGGTCATGGGGGACATACACAATCTTCGGAGTTCTCAAAAGCAAAGACTATTGTATAAGCAAAATAGGAAATACAAAGTCATTTCTAGTAACACTGTTTATTTCTGGCTTGAAAAATGGGTGGGGAGTGGTTTACTAAGAGAGGGATTCAAGGAGCTTTTCTTGCTTGCAAGAAAAGAAAAGGTGATTGTTGCAGAGGCTAGCTAGCATTAACGAGGGAGGGAGATAAGTATGGAACCCCAACCTTCGCTGGACCTTGCGAGAGACTGAGGCAAATAATGCAGTGGAACTTCTCAAGCTATTGGAGGGTGCACGTCCATCGGGCGAATCCACTGACGTTTCTATTTGGTAGTATACATCATCACATTATTTCTCAATGGCTAGCTGCTACCGGAAAATGTGTGATGGAGATTTACAGGGGTGGAAGGCATGCAAGGCTGTTTGAAAGTGCAGATCTCCTAGTAAGGTGTGTATCTTTGTCAAACTTCTTGAGAGAGAACGGTTGGTGACTCGGACTTCCCAAAAGAAATGGGTAATCAAAGGGGATGTCTCCTGTGTTTTGTGCAGACGAGGGGAGGAAATGGTTGAACACTTGTTTATTTCGTGTCCGATCAGTAAAAAGGTGTGGATCTTTTTATAACAGATTTTATTAATGCAAATTAGTGCCCCGCATTCCTTGAAACATTTCAGGGATTTGTTGGTGAAGAGGGCGAGAGATAAAATAGATGAAGAGGATAAGAAGTTTTTGTTATTTCATCATGGGTTTGCTGGACCATTTGACAACACCACAACATTATTTTTTAGCACAAAACATGTTTTCTGAAGGAACTCATCTGTCGAGCAAAGGGACTCATTGAGTGGTGGTTTCATTTTTCAGTTTGATTATTTTCTGGCTATCTTTTGTATCCTAATGTGGATATTCGTACTTTGCATCAATAAGAGTCATAATATCCTTTTCTCAAAAAAAAAATAAGGAACAAAATTATGGAAAAAAAATGCAAGAAACATACTTACCCGCCCATTTCAGTTGCCTCTTCTCTATATGAAACTAGTTTTTTAGGGTCAGCACCTCTTAGATGGCACAGTTTTGACTGCAAAAGTAGATTATCAATTTATTAGAAAAACGTATGCAACAGAGAGAATATTCCCAACAAAGTTTAGGATAGAAGTTTATTTATCTTTCAACTTACTAGACAACATAGTGAACTGAATGTTATCAAGAAAAGTTGATCCGGAAACAACAAGGATATTTGGTTTATATCTTCAAGGAAGAAAACCAAGCTAACAAAAAGGAAAAACAAGGATCAAATAACACATTATGAAATTCACAAAAGCAT
Organism: Posidonia australis; assembly: GCA_024699735.1. Lineage (NCBI taxonomy): Eukaryota > Viridiplantae > Streptophyta > Magnoliopsida > Alismatales > Posidoniaceae > Posidonia > Posidonia australis. The sequence goes on along the minus strand of JAMKQA010056737.1, from coordinate 18,129 downwards.
CATACCTTCTGTAATTTGGTTGGTTTTTGTCTACTACTATTCCAACAACAGGACGAGCTAGGGGAAAAGATCCTAATATTGACATCAAGCAGAAAGAACAAGAAGAGTTGCCTCCTTTGATGTCAATAACAGGACTCAAGAGATACCAAGAACAAACAAATAACAAAGGATCATTTGGCAATATCATTCTACATAGCACCCCTTACCAAGCTGTATAGGCCAGTGGTCAAGATCAAGAGCTTTCTTTATTTCATTCACTTCCTTTATGGGTTTAAGCACATAATATCAAAAAGAAACTCACTCAACAAGCAATGACAATGTCTAAGAAATGCTTTGAACAAAAATGACAGAGAATTATTTCCAAATTATAATAATATACTGGACAAAAATAACTCCAGAAGTTCTATAGAAAAAATAAAGAAAGAAAAGAAAAGAACACCTTCCAAAAAAAAACCTAAAAAACCTTCTGATACTTATCTTCCAATAAACTAGGGCTCCAATTCGAAGTGGTAAATAAACTACGGCTACAATTCGAAGTGGTAAATTCAAGCAACAGAGAAACATAGAACGATAGAGCACAGACGCACCATCAACATTATAGGCAGATGCCCGAAGCTGCAAGTGTGCCGTATGACCACTCCATCGTCATACTGGAAGCAAATTTCGACCGTCAATTTCCCTCGGTACGTCGAATTAGACTCCCTACACTGTTCAAAATAAAATAGAACGCATGTTGTTTTAAAAAAATACAAACTTTGGCAAAAGCAACCACACTAATTGCCATCAACCGTTACATCAAAACCGATGAAACCAAAACAAGCACCTCCTGTGGAAGCATGGGATCGCGCAAGCCTATCCCTTTCCCGTCTCTCATCGGCAACTGCAGCTGCGGCTTTCCGAACCACAGTATCAAACCAAGTCAAGTGACAACAGCGACAGCAACAAAGCGAAAAAAAGAAAAAACACAGAGCATCTCTAAACGAAAGGGAAATCGCCGCGTGTAAGACGCTAAAAAAGGATATTTCTGAGCTTTGTGCCCGAGCCGGGGTGGATGATTTCGACGGGCCTGATGCAGAGGAGCGCGTTCTCGAGCCCGGCGTCGACGAAGTAGTCGAAGGACTCGATGTGGTGCCTGAAGAGCTCGCGGAGGTTGTCGAGGTCCTCCTTCTTCTCCCACCCCATCGCCGTCCTGCCCATGCCTGGAAAGCCCTAGCTTCTGGTGCGAAATCCACGCAGCGTGGCCAAAACGTGTAGAGGCGTAACTCTGGAAGTCACTCCCGCGCCAAAGCACCGAGGTGACGAGTTCAGGGTTTAAAGGACGGTGGGAGGAGGTCATAAACCCTAGACCCGAACGTGTGAACTAAAACTTGGTGAATGAACGACTATTTTAGTTGTTTTTTAACTGTGGACGAAAGATGGAAGGATGGATGAGTATGTAAATGTTTTTGCAAGTGTGGGACTAGTGTGCAATTTTATTTTTTTATTTGAAAGCTTATTGAATGGAGAAGAGCAAATTTGCAAAAATAGCTCCAGCATACAACAAGTCTCTTCTTTAGCTGTTGATTTACGTCACATGCGGTAGAGTTGGGATTTGAATTGCACTGTTGATCCAAGTTTTCACGTGGGGCTTAACATATCTGATGAGTTGAATGCCAATGTAAACTGAGGGTCCGTTCGATAAAACTTCAGCTTTTGAATCTAACTGTAGAAGCTAACTTCTAGCTAAATGCTGTCCAGTTTCTGAAAATATAAAGGAATTACTGTTCCAAAAGTTACATGTTTCTAAAAAACTGTTAGTGTTTGGTAGAACTGTTGGACCATTATAGTTTCTGGAGAGAAACTATATACTCAAAAGTTATCCAAAAGTCTTACCAAACGGACCCTGAGACAGGTGAGATGGTAATTCTATTGTCGGTTTGACCTCATAGACTTCCTGTTTGTAGGTTTTAGGTGACTTTGGTGAAGGAATTTGTTATATTTTGATACTCTTTTCTGATTTGTATGGACCTAAGACTTGTACTTTGTTATGTGACTATTTTATTTTGATTTCATATATCGGAGGTACTCATAAACCAGATTTTTTTTATTATATAATATATTTATCATTTTCAACAAAAACAAATATGTGAAGATAGTAGAAACATAAAGATAATATATTCGATGTTCCTTAAGGTTCCTTTAGATAAGGTTACAACATAACCATCTATTATTACATCATATCTTAAATATTCAATAAAACCATAAATCATCTTTTATAAAAATCATTGATGTTGATTTTTAAAATCTAAAATAAAAACTAGCATGACAGTTACACCAACTTCCCCTCCTTCCTCATTCCCACAACTCTCTCTCTCAATATCTCTCTCTACATTTCAACTAAAGTTACGTTTGAAAATGATTTTTCTTACGTAATTTATTGAAAAAAGTTGATTTTTTTTAAGTTATACTATCTGTAGTTTTTATGAAGATAAAAAAAACTTTATTTAGTTTATATGTTTAATAAATATTTATGAATTAATCAAAAGACTATATTATCTTTGTCATTACTGTCAACCGCCGCCACATTATCGCCTTCTGCTACCACCCATCGTCGTCGATTGTGGTCACCTTCGCCACCACCAATCATCACTTGCCTGCCATTGTGTCATTGCCAACCACTACCATCGTCGACAAACAACGGTTGCCACCATATCGTATGCTGCCTAATCATCATCGTCGTCATCGCCACAATCGTTGTGACCACCAGTTGTCGTCATCCATCATTGTTGTCCAACATTGTCCACTTTTGTTTGTCACTACGATTTTTGGTGTTTAAAAATTAAAGGAGAAACAATACAACACACTTCTCTTCAACCACATTTTTTAAAGTTTTTTTTTAAATATTGGTTTTTGTTTGTTAAGTTCTTAATTATAACCCCAACTTACATTTTTGCTTCCATTAATTTTGTTTTGATTTTCAATTTCTAAATTGCCTCCTATCTATTGTATATAATTTGTTTAGGAGAGAGAAAGAAATATTTTATGCTAAAAGCAATGAGGAATTAGATTTTCTCTTTTGCCTTTTCTCCTTTTATTGAGTTTATCCTAGTTTTTTAATCCAATTATGCAAGATTCACTTATTCCAACAATTATTTTAATTTCAATCTTATTATGTAGGACTCATTGATAAAGCTAAAACTAAACAAAAATAGTATGAAAATTCTAAAAGCATTTATCATGTAAATAATTAAAAATAAGGGAAAATATGGTAATCTCACATTAGACGTGCATTTAAGAATTGAATACAAGAAACACAAATAATAATAAAAGCTCTGTTGCCAATTACTAAATATGAACATAAGCAATAAAAAGAAGGAAATCTATCAAAACAAATTAATCATTTGTCAACATATGTACTAAATATAGAATATGGTTTTGACATAGGATAAAGTAATTGATGCATAAAATCTATCATGGAAGTCAATTGTGACAATCTAAAAATAGATGTGAAAAAGTGATGTAATTAGCAAGCAGGGAAAATAAACATCCATTGTCATTATTATTAACCTTTTATAAAATTTTAGTTTCAATTTTATAAAATTATAAATTAAAATTGTGACAACCACCACTTTAATTTGAAAGTATTTTAAAAAATGGTTTGATTTGTGATGCTTCCTCAAGGTTAATCAATGGTATAAAAAAATGGAAAATGATGGTTAACATTATTCAAAAATGACATCGAATAATATCAATTCTACGAAATATGAGATCTACAAATAAGGTAACTACCACAAAGAAGGCAAACTTGAAAATTACTATAGCCTTTTCACGTTCCTATCATACCAATCCTAATGTTTTTACTGTTATTTATATTTTAATTATATGTTTACAAATTCTTACATAATAGTTGATAATATACATAAATAGATAACTTATGCAATTACTAACATTAAAAAGTTAATCTAATAATTGATTGCCTCATCAACCAATAAAGTTTATAATTTTTAAAAGTATATACTGACTAATTTAATATGCAATATAATTATCTGTCATTTATGAATATGAAATGGTGAAAAGACTGTTGTACCATAGGTCATTCACATCTTAATTGTCGTTATGGCTATCATGCGCAATTATATTATTTATCAGCATTGATATATTACAATACATTTTCATGTCTATATTTAGCTTCTCAATAATATAAAAAATAAACATGTTATATTTATTATTGAAAATTATTAGTATTTTGATTAAGACAACCTTACAAATATAAAAGTAAACATCTTCAATATGAGAACAACACATCGTGACAATGGTGGAGGAATTCATAAAATAAACTCTCAAGCAACCATACGAAAATCTATGCTTTTATGAACATTTGGAGTTTTTTTTTTTAAGTTGACCTTTCCTTATTGACATTATATATTTAACTTTTGTTGATTTTATTTCTATTTGAAAATCTTAGAAAAGAATAGACAATGTATACATATTATACTTTTTTCCCATATTTCTGTTTTGATCACAAATGGATTTTTTTAACCTAAAAATCCTTAGAAGCTCATTAACAGTGAGTATTCAACTAGCAATAACATATATAATTAGGACTATTAATGGGTTGTGTTGAACCTATTAACCCATATGAATCAACCCATTATTTTAGGATATGGGTTAGAAAAATTAAACCCATTAGACCTGTTAACCCAAACTCTCAATAGGTTAGGTCGTGGGTTAAACATATGATCCAATCTGTTAACCTATTAGTATAGGATTTTCTTTTAATAATTTTACAAATCTAGAGAGAATCAAAACTTATTTTCCTAATATTGTTGACTTATTGTTTGGTATGTTTCATGTGCATATGTATTTTCTTCTATAAAAAAACATAAAGTTTTTTCTATTTGATAGAGATAATTAGTTAACTATTATTAGTTATTTATTTGTGTTTCATTAGTTTTTACACTTTTAATCTTTAGAGCATTTTTATTAGGATTATTCTTACATATTTATATACAAAATTGATTTATTACAAGGATTTATAATTATATTGTATAATGACCTATTAACTCACCTTTTACCTGTTACCCGAATGGGTTGGATTGGATTACAGGTTAAGGGTTGGAATTAAATGGGTAATTACCCAACCCGTAACCCATTATCTTAAAACGGGTTGGGTCACAAGTTGAATCCCAACTCGACCCAACCTGACCAATTGACACTCATGTAGTCTGATATCTTGATAATAAATTCAAATAATTGTTTAATTAATATCATTGTGAAAACTTATTCATTTAACTAGGTTTCATTTAACACAAAATAGACTTCTTGATGGAATGGCAACCCACTTTGATTGGCATGCATACAAAGCTCGCCTCCTTAAGGAGGAAGATGCCTCGATCCCCTCTCAAGGGTGGGTTAATCGGCGATTGGGAAACTCTCTGCCCTCCTCTGTGCTCTCTCTTCTGCAGGTACGTGGATCTAGGAAGAGATCTTCTTCCCCATCCCCCCTCTCTTTGGATATTGCTTCCTCAACAGATCAAGCTTTGCCCCTGGTTATGCTGTGAACAAGTATCTAAATCACGGCGATTTGAGTTCCTTTTGGGGCATTTTTTTGCATTTCAGGTTAAATCTAGTACTCTGACTCCTTCGTGGAGCCCTTAGTACCATTTCCCCATTATGGAGATATCAAATCTGATTATAGAATTTTTTGACTGTCCTGTGGATCTGTCGTATAGTTGGATTTGCAATCTTACATGTTGTTATCTTCATGGCGATATGTGTAATGGCTTCCCGTCGAAAGATCGTAGCTTTTCAGTTATTTTTTACTCTGATACATCTGGATCTTGTTGTGATTTGCGTGAAAATCAAGGCCTTGCTTTCAGGGAATTATCATTCTGTGATATGGGTTTCAATAAAGATTTTGATTCTTTGGCTGATTTTTATTTGTCGAAAGAAGATGTTATTTTTTCGTCCTCTAATACAATGGTTAGTGTATCGTTGTCTTCGGCCCTAGCGTTCCCCTCGCCGATCGGTGAATGATGGGTCGCCGATCAACCTACTCACATGGGGGGGAGGGTCTCCTAGACTCTGACAATCTTTCGACGCCTACACCGAATTTTGGCATAATTAATGCGCTTAATCTTTCTTCTCCTAGGGAATCTTCCTGTAATAATCTACTTTATTTGACGGGTAATATTGCAAATGGTAATATAAATTTTGCCTCTGAAGTGGCAGAACGTTTAGGTTCCCCGAGTAAAGCTAGCTCTTCTGACACAATTAATGCCTCCCGCCTTTCTATCTTTCCTGATAATAATGATTTTTTAGTAACTCATTCTGTGAATATTAATTTACAATCTTTTCCTTCGAAAATATACAGGTCTTCTACTGTTTTGGGGATACCTTCTCAGACAGATATATCCTCTGTCACACGTGACCTGTACTGTAGATCTTCTCCTACTACTTCTCTTACTAGCTCACGATTCTCTGTCCTTGCCTCCCCAACTAACGAACTTTCTTCCTCCACTATGACTCCCGCACCTCCTAACTCAATGAAAGTCTCGTCTACTCTATTTGAGGAGGATATTGGAGGAGATTGGGAGGTTGTATCTCGAGGGAAAAACTGCTCCTCTCTAGTGAGTTTCTATCATTTGATTAGGAGGTGCTTCAGTTGCAGTCTTCATGGACATTCAAAGAGGTTTTGTAGATTTTCTGATTTTGCTATAAATGTAAATCTTTCTCTCACTTAGTAGCGATATGCAATTTTTTTCAAGTTTCAATAGCCTCTGCTATCCTTTCTCCCTTTAACATGATTGGGCTTTCTCCCCATAACCCTACCATCCTACCCCCTTCTGCCGACTCTATCATGCGGTGCCATAATCACATCGCACACTCCGCATCTTACAAAATCTAAGCTGGAAGAATACCTTTATAACAACTGACCTAGCACCATTGGTGTCGAAGTGCAAGACTTCTCTCCAGGAAAATTTCTCTTAAAACGTTCCTCTCCTACTGTTAGAAATGATGCTCTCAATATGTACGGGTCTTCTTTACAGATGCTTTCTGTCTCTTATATCTCTTGGTTTGCCAACTCTAATGCAATGTTTACATTAAGGGAGGAGGGGGTCTAGATACGGTTGGAGGGGATTCCACATCATCTCTAGAATGTGGATATTTTCCACTATATGGTCTTAGAGTTTGCTGATATATTAGAAGTTGGCTATTCAATTGACCGAGTCAAATTCCTTGGTTTTACGAGAATTAGGATAAGAGTTCACCCTAGTAAGGATATTCCTGATTCTAGGTTTTTTGCCTTTGAAAAAATTGTACATCCTATTAAGTATAGGCACAGTCAGGATATCTGCCCACCTTCCTCATCTACCTCCACCACCCTATCTGCATGACCAAAAAAACTCACTTCAACCTCAGTAGTAAACAGAGGGTTGAACCCTATTCGAAAACCCTTTAAAAATAATAAAGGCTAAAGAGAAGGTAAAGGTGGGAAAGCTCCCAAGACCGGTAAAAATGTGTGGATTGGATCTACTAGTACTAATTGTTGGCTTTATTAGCAAAGCCGTATCCTGATTTTGATGATAACAAAAGACTAATGTGCTTTATGAGAATAGTTCATAGTTCATATTTGCAAGGAAGATCATTGAAGATTCAAGACTAAAAGGGACGATATTTGAAGAAGAAAAAGATCCATGTGCTACCAAGAAGAATTCAAGTTGAAGAAAGAAGAGAAGAAAAATTGAATAATATTTGTAATTATTTTTGATGTAATTTCCTATTTATGCGTGTACCTAGGAACTTGTGTTAATCTCTCAAATATCCACATAGAGCCATAGGAAAATTGCCTTAGCCCTAAAACCAATTATTCATTGAAAAACATTCATTATAGGACTAAGGGCATTTTCGACATACCGAATATTTTCGGTATACCGAATCAGGAGAAAACGGCACATCAAGCGGTACACCGAAATTAAAGGACCAAGGAAACTGATACCAATTTTGCCAGACCGAAATATTTCGAAATACCAAATTATCCCGACCGTTACACATTTCGGTCGACCGAATAATTTCGGCATACCAAATTATATGTCAGTAAGCAAAAGATTTACTAGTCGTTAGACACATATAGAGGCAAGCTTAAACACTATAAATTGAGGTACATATGCATCTCACAAACCACTGATTTTTATTGAGCTATCATACTTCTAGTGCTTCAAGTGAGTAAGTCAAAATTCCACTCCTATATCATTAGAAAAATCCCCAAGGCAAGAGTGCTCCATTTTTATCCATCCACGTAGCCAAATTGAGTTTGAGAGATTGTAGAAAAAGAAGTTGTAAAATCCAAGTATAAAAGTTCTTCTCCGGATTGAGAGAAGGAAGCCGCGTTTTCTTGCGGAGCTTGGTGAGGATTTTGTCAAGGGTGTACAGCACGATCTTGGCCTGGAACAAGATCAGGTTAGTAAAATTCTCGAGGGATTCTCGAGGAGTGGACTAAACCGGGGAGGCTGAACCACTATAAATCTACTTGTGCATATTCATTGTCTCTCATCCCCTTTCTTTGTATGCTTTAACATAATATCAATTTCCTAGTTATATTCAAATTCCTTGAAATATTGTAAATTGATAAACAAACTTTAAAATTGGATAATTACTTAATGATTCACTATTCACCCCCCTCTAGTGAAGCCTTAGTATCCTACATTTGGTATCAGAGCAAGGTTAATGTAGGAAAAAGATTTAATCATCTTCTAGATATGGCTTCTAGTTCATTTAACAAAAAATATTGTAGAGGATCAAAGTATTGCAGGCGTGTTAGAGGGAGGTTTCTCACTTGAAGAGATAAAGAAAAATGTATTTGACTTACCTGGTGATAAGTCTCCAAGACCTGATGGTTTCTCCTTAATATTCTTTCAATATTTTTGGGAAATCGTCAAATTTGATGTTCTTGAGATATTTTAGAATTTTTATTTTTCTAGAGATCTTGATTATTTATTACCCATTAATCATACATTCATTACTTTGATCCCTAAGAAGGAAGGTACTCAATGTATTAAAGATTTTAGGCCAATTAGCCTACTAAATAGTATTTATAAAATCATTACTAAAACTCTGGCATCTAGATTCACTTCCATTCTTAATGATTCAATGTACATTCCTTTCTGGAAGATACATTAGGGATTGTTTTCTAGTAGTCCAAGAGACCTTACATTATATGAAAGTAGCTAACATCCCCGATTATATCTTAAAATTAGAGTTTGAAAAAGCTTTTAATAATATCAACTAGGAATTCTTGTTAGAAACTCTCAGAGGATTAGACTGTGGAATCAAATGGATTTCTTGGATTAAGATGTGTATCAGTACTACTAGATTTTCTGTTTTAATTAATGGATCTCCTAAGAGATACTTTGGAACAACTAATGGGCTATGACAGGGGGATCCTCTCTCTCATCTCCTATTTATTGTGGTTTCTCATATATTAAACCATATGTTAGCCCTTGCTTTAAACAATAAATTCATCTATGGGATTCAATTTCCTCATGGGAGTCCTAATGTGGTTAATGTACAATATGCAGATGATACCATCTTATTTCTCTTGGCTAACAAGGATACTATGGTTAACATTAAAAGAATATTATGTTGCTTCCAATCATACTCCGGACTTAAAATTAATTTCCAAAAATCATCCCTTACTGGTATTAGTGTATCAGAGCACTCTGTCATTCGATCTTGTCAAATAGTTAAGTGTGGAGCTATTGAATTACCAATAACATATCTTGGCCTTCCTCTGCACTATAGAAAAGCTACTTTTAAGGATTAGACTCCAGTGATAGAGAAAATCTCGAATAAACTTTCACTTTAGAAAGCAAAATACTTATCCCTAGGAGGTTGCTTGACTCTGATAAACTTAGTTCTTTCTGCTATTCCTACATATTATCTATCGATGCTACACTTTCCTGTTAATATGGAAAAGGAAATTGATAGACTTAGATGCAGATTTCTTTGGAAATTATTCTCACATTCTAATAATGGTTACCATTTAGTTAAACAGGCTTCCCTATATCGTCCAAAAGTTCAAAAGGGATGGAGGATTATAAATTTGAGAGACTTCAGTATAGCATTTAAAAGTAAATTGTTATGGCAATTGCTTTCTTGTTCTTCTAATTTGAAATGGACAGACCTATTAAAGACAAGATATTTTTCTAGAGCTTGGTTTTGTGCTATTCTAAATTCTTCTGTTGGAAGATGTTCTCCTTTGTGGCAAGACATCAAGGCTTGTTTTGTTATTATAAATTGCTTATCTTCTTTTAAAGACAATAATGGAGACAGTGTAATTTTCTGGCAAAATAAATGGTGGAATGGAGAAATACGTAAACTCAGGTTTCCTAAGTTAGATAACTCTTCAAAATAAGAAAGCATCAGTTAGCAAGATTTTGGGATTATATAGGAATAATTTTGACAATTTATTTCATAATTCAAATGTAATACATGACAACATCTTCCATATCCAACATCAAGCAGACTTGTTTGCTAGTTATTGAATGACATTAATTTAATTTTTGGTATGGATAAATTGATTTGGAATCCAGCTTTTAATAAAACTTTTTTTTTGTGTTAACGGTTGAGATAGTAAGAGGTAAATGTCCCAGGATTCGAACCTAGGACTTGTGGCGAGTTTAAAGTTCTCCCAGCCACTATGACAATGAGCCATTGTCAGCTTATAATAAAACTTTTACAGTAAATTCTTATTACAAAGTTTTAAACGATGGAGATCTTAGAGTCTCACTATATTCAAAAATTTGGAAGTGTTGGGTGTCATTAAAGATAAAATTATTTTTATGGCTGTTACATTTCAATAAAAATTTTACCAAGGTTAATTTATGTAAGAGAGGTTGGAGGGGTTATGATATATGTATTTTTTGCAATGTGCATTGTGAGACTACTTCACATCTATTCCTATATTGTTCTTTTGCAAGTGTTATTTGGAATTTCTTTATAACTTTCTCTATGTATCGAATATTCCATATAAAGGATCTTTTTAATTTACCACCTGCACTAAAATTTAATCTTTCTATGTCCGGATGGTATATTTTGATTCAGGCAGTGGTTTGGACAATATGGAAAGAGCATAATAATATAATCTTTAGAAGTAACGTTAAATCTTTTAGTGTGATTATCAATGATATTACTTCTCTAATATATTATTGGATATAAAATTTGAGTTCAGTTTTTGAAAAGGAGGACATTCTTCATTCTGTCACAAATATGCAATATTCTTGGGACTTGGAACAGGTGCAAACAGCGACTCAAAATATTACATCCTCTATCGAGACTATTGGTCCTTTCCAGCCTTCTCTGTCAGATACCAATCTCCGTATGCCAAGCTCTTCTTAGGATCATAATGCTGAGTGATTAATGACTTATTAATCATTAGTATTACGCATTTTGTAGACTTATTGTTATTATTATTTTGTGAGAGCATTGGTTATATTTTTTGTGTTTTGATTGAGATATCTGTATCCCTGATGGTATGTATTTTTAGACACAAATCTTTTACTCTCTTGGTGGTGGTCTTCGTAGCCAAGAGTTATATATAATAGTAGATATATCGATTCTAAAAAATAAATAAAAAATTAGGTTTCTATTCTTCGTACAAGTTGTATTAGTGATGGACTTGATTTGATAAGTTTTTAATTTTAGTAGCTATAGTACATGAAAATAGTAACGTTAAATATATTTATTATTATATTATTCACTATCAATGAAAGAACATAATTTATTATCCAAATAATATTTTTAATTAAATTATTAAATGTGAATTGCACACACGCAAGTTCACTGGTAGTTCCTAAAAGCAGTCGACAAGCAAGACGAAAGAAGTTGATAAAACCAAAGCAAAAAATGATGTTGGATACATAATATGTGGGCCCGCAGGTATACAAAAACTTCAAGATAAATCTAGTAGTGCGTAAGACTGAGACATTCGGTGGATCAGTCGGAACAATCGCCGAGAAATATTTGGACAGCACATGTTCAAGACTAAGCTGAATTCAAGGTGGACCCCTTTTTTATTAAACTCTAGTCAATTTTGATTTGCAAAAGTAGCTGTGTCAAAGTTGTGGAGCAAAAGAAACTTGGTTACTACGTGACGGTTTGTTTGGGCTTTTGCTCCTTAAATTTCTATGGAAATCTTTTATTGATCCAGAAGTCAAATCAAATGTGATCTGAATTACCATTTTCTGTTCAAACACTAATGATGGGAGTATATGAAAAAGGAAAAAAAAACAGAAGCCAACTTAATCCATAAAACTACATGGAGTGAGCTTCGTCCTTGTGATTGGAACATCTTTGCCATATTATTCTCTTCAATGAAATAATTTTATTTTAAAAAAATAGTTGATATTTATAAGTCATGCCATTATCACAAAACGAAGATTTACAATTGTAGAAACCTAATGTTCTCTCTTGTCACAAACAAGAAAGCTATGGCGATTTTCCTCCTTTGATGGTGGCAATGATGTTGGAGATCCTCCCTCCTATTGATGAGTCATCTTCCCTACCAAAAGTTGCTCATGAACACTGCATTCCTACCACTAACGATAATTCAAGGGATGTTGTGCAATTTCACCACCTTGGGGGAGGAAAAGGTTTACTAATGTTACGATTGTGTAAGGATGCCAGAGAGTAGCAAAATGGACATATTTTTGTCAAGTGGTCCACCACCACCATTATCACCAAGTGGCCTCAGACAATTGTAAGACCATCAATAAAATTCATCGAAACTTCAACTAAGGTGTGTCTAGTACAAGAAGCAGTTGCAGAAGTCTAATTGCAAATAGGTGTTTAATCATATTCCATTGGCGAATATGGCACTCCCATACAAAGTTTTTGACATTCCCTTTCATAATTAATTTTTAAGGAAATAGATATACATTTCATATCTAAATAATATCTAGACTTCGACAATAGATTTGGATATGGCAACATACTTATATCCTTAAGAACTAGAGGCAGACCCAGACCTCCAACCACAAAGAGACATGTAAACTCGATGTCTCTTAAGGTGAGACAATTTCCATTATTTTCTTATATTGAGTTATTTTAAAGGAAAAAAGGGTGTGGGGGTGAGAGGTTGTTTGTGGGTGTTCTTCCCATCCGAAGACATCTTAGCAAGAACTAAGCATTGAAACTTGAGACATGTTGTACCACCATGCTAGCCAGCCTTTTTGAAATATATAAAGGGTACACATGTGAACATGAGGTTTGCAAAGATATGTAGGATATACATGTGAATAGTTTTCTTTTGAAATTACATGCGAATAGTTTCTTAACATTCATTTTTTGAATCAATCTAGTTTTTATTGGATTATGATTGTTTATATACCATACTAAAAAGAAATTGCTGGAAAATATAGTATTAATGTATTAATCAATTATTATTTTTGTTTAATAAATATTTGAGAAGATCATTCTCTGGAATCACTAATTCACCATTCTTATAGCTTTCTATGTTGTTAACGATAAACTTTGCTATTGAAGGTTCTTCATTAGTCATCATTAATAACACATCCTATGTTTTAGATTAAATGTAGATTTTGAATTAACAAAACCATCTATTTTGTAATGGTGATTTTGTGATTTTTTATTTTCCCTCTATTTTAATTTACTGATAGATTTTTATAGTAACTGAATTACATTAATATAACATTTTATAGGATAATTTCAATTTTTTTGATTCGTAACGTTTTAATTTTAAATTGAATTTTAGTCTCAGTTTCACACTTTAATATCCTTTTTATAAAACAATATTGGTGTTTTTTATTAGTAACGTTTTAGTTTTTTAATTTTAGTTTCAATTCCAATTTCATACTTTCTGATTTTTGTTTCAGTATTACTACATTTTTTAATTTTATTTCCAATATTTAAGACTATGGTTAAGATTTTTCTCTCTTGTAAAACTCACGAAGGGTTGGAGCAGCAGCAACGTGAATGATTAATGAGGGAGGAGAGATCTGAATGATTGAGGAGGGAGGAGAGAATTTCTTGGTAGGGGTTAAGGAGAGGACGACAAGGCAGAGAAGAGAGCGATAAGGGTGAGGGGAGTACAGTGGGAGGGAAGGAGAATAGGGAGGTGGTAGGTTAAGGGAGAGAGTGTTGAGCGACGGGAAGAAGACAGGGTGACAACAGGTATGGAGGGGAGGGCATGGGGGGAGGAGAGGATGTTGAGAGAGATGGTGTCGAGCAATGGCGGAGAGGAGGACGAGTCGACAATAGGTGTGGAGGGGAGGGTGTTGAGAGAGAGGTGAGGGCGTTGAGTGACATTGTTTGGGGGGCGGGATTCGTAGTATAGGATGGTTGCTACGATTTTTCTTTTTTTATGTTTGGAGGGGTGGGATGGCACATTAATAATTGAGTAGGAGGGATTTTGAATTTTAAAATTTAAAATAAAAAATGTAAGTGATTTTTCAAAGTGATTTTTGATTTGATCAAAATTAAATCATGGAATGATATTGATGATAGATGAACAGGATCAAGGAACTCACAATTTAGAAGTAAGGATAGGCCTCTTTAGATATTAAAACCCTCTCTCTCTCTATACACACACACTTATCAAAAAGGGGATAGAGTTTTTGTACGTGTCTAGAGCCAACTTGGTTGTGGGTACATTATTTTTTAAAAATATATACACAAGAGGAAAAAAATAATCATATAGATTTATTTATTAGATATCTATAAATACATGATGAAATTTTTGTTTCAATCAAACAATCATTAGTCCTTGATCTAAAGGTTTTAAAATTCAATACAATTTGCTAAATTTTAACCTTTAAGTTTTTGAATAAAAATTGATAGTGAATATAACTATGAAACTTTAATACATAGTAAATTATCTTATAGATCAATTAAGCATATAATTAGATTTTATTTTTTCAAAACACAAAAAAGTTTAAAAAAGGTGTCCTACAGGAAAGTTTAGGAGCCTTTTTCTGCGTAAAAAAAAACTTTTATATACTTTTTTTACCCATCTATATATTAAAGGACTTGTCTATAGTATCCATATAAGACCAAAAAAATTTATTAGGTATCAAAACTTTTAATCTTGATCATTCGTCTAAATAAATGACCGGTGGAATTTATAATTATAACTAATAATAAATAGTTACAACTCAACAAGATAACTTTGGTTTTTTTTTTAAAGGTAATTGCATTAATATAAAACCATAGAATTCCTTCATCCATTTTCCTTTATTCAAGACATGGTCTTCTCTTCATCTCTCTCCTTGATGGTTCATGGAACCGTTGCACCACCACCCTTCCTCCAGCCCACTTCCGCCGCCTCCGCCGCACTCGCCGGCCTACGATGCCCTCCTCGCGGCCGGGAGCCGCCTCCGGCCCCTTCAGCAGGTCCACGCCCGCATGGTCGTGTCGGGCCTCCACCGGGTCCGCTCCCTCGCCACCAAGCTTCTCACCCTCGCCTGCGCCACGGGGTCCGTCCACTACACCCGCTACCTCCTCTACTCCGCCCCCGACCCCGACTCCTTCCTCTTCAATTCCCTTATCCGGGTGGCGTCCAGGTCCACCCTCCCCGCCGATGCCATCGCCTTCTACCGCCTCATGCAGCTGGACGGGATCCGGCCGTGCTCCTACACGTTCACGCCCGTCATCAAGGCCTGCGCTGATCTGTGGGAGGTGAGGGTCGGCAAGATGGTGCATTGCCATGTTGTCATTAATGGGTTCGACAAGGATTGCTTCGTGCAGACAGCTCTCGTGGCGTTCTACGCCAAGTGTGCTGACGTCACATTTGCCCGCATGGTGTTTGATAGAATTCCTGTTAGAAATGCTGTTGCGTGGAACACGATGATTTCTGGGTACGAGCAGAATGGGCTTGCCGAGGAAGCGATAGAGGTGTTTATTCAGATGAGGCGGGTGACGGGGGTGGAGCCGGATTCCGCGACGCTTGTGAGCTTGTTGTCCGCATGCTCTCAGCTGGGTCGGTTGGATTTGGGCCAGTGGGTGAAGGATTATATTGTGGAGAAACGCATGGAGTTGAATGTGGTTCTCGGTACCTCTTTGATCAATATGTACTCAAGATGTAGTCATGTGTGCAAGGCGCGAGAAGTGTTTGATGAGCTCAAAGAGCGGAATGTTGTTGCTTGGACGGCAATGATTTCTGGTCACGCAATGCACGGGCATGGGGACCGAGCAATCCAGCTCTTTCGCCAGATGAAATCGAGTGACGTTGCTCCCAACGGTGTTACCTTCATTGCCGTCCTCACTGCTTGTGCACATGCTGGTTTGGTCACCGATGGTCATGAGGCGTTTACAAGCATGAGGAGGGACTATGGACTCGTTCCTGGGGTGGAGCACCATGTTTGCATGGTTGATATGCTTGGCCGGGCCGGACTTCTTGATGAAGCGATTCTATTCATCAGGGAATCGATACCTGGTGAACCGGGGCCTGCTGTATGGACAGCCATGCTTGGAGCTTGCAAGATGCATAAGAATTTTGGTCTAGGAGTTGAGGTGGCAGAGCGTCTCTTAGCCTCTGAGCCTGAGAACCCTGGGCATTACGTTTTGCTATCAAATATATATGCATTGGCTGGTAGAATGGACCGGGTAGAGACCGTAAGGAACTCAATGATCAATAGACGCTTGAAAAAGCAAGTTGGCTACAGCCTTATTGAGATAGATCATGTTTCTCATATGTTTCGCATGGGCGATACATCACACCCACAGACCATGGAGATACACCGGTACTTGGAAGAACTGATAAGGAAGGCGATGGAAATCGGTTATATGCCTGAAACAGATTCTGTGCTGCATGAATTGGAGGAAGAAGAGAGAGAATATGCACTTAGATTCCACAGTGAGAAGCTTGCTGTGGCATATGGAATAATGAGCTCTGGTGATGGGACATTTATCAGAATTGTGAAGAATCTTCGAATGTGTGGAGATTGTCATCTGGCCATGAAGTTCATCTCCATTGTTGCCAGCAGAGAAATCATTGTTAGGGATAAGCTACGATTTCACCACTTCAAAGAAGGATCTTGTTCTTGCCGGGATTATTGGTGATGACTCATGTTGCATGAATTGAACACAAAATTGAGACTTAACTTCCACTCAATTTCATCAGCTAATCTCAACAAGGCCACAACCTTGATGTCTAGCTTCCCAACTGGTAGAATGCTCTTCTCTCCAAAACAATGAAGAAAGGAGAAACTGCTTCTTAAGGAGAACCAGAAGCTCAGGGATGATGGTAAAAGAAACTGCTCCAAAAAAGGGTATTGGGAATTTCAGTGCTTCTCCATGGTTTTGTTCTCGTTCTCAGGGAAAATCATTGTTCTTCAAAGGAAAAGGATACAAAACTCCTAACCGAAATCTTCATAGAATTCAACAATGGGAACTTAGAAGGGTTCTTGCATATGAGATTCACAAAATGATACTCCCCTCTCTTTTTGCCGGCAAGGTTCAATTGAAGGTCCATGGCCCAGGCTCCTACTAGAAAAGATAGCATGCACAAGTGGAGGCGTTGAATTTATTCATCTCATGAACAATCACCAAAATTATAGGAATAAAATGGAAGGGAGGTTCGGATTGAAGTTCGACCTCCCTCCCTGGAAGTGTTTCAAAATAGAAGAAACTTTCCAGCCCTCTGCCTAGACATCAAGGCATGTCTTCCCAAAAAAAAAAAAAAGAGATTATATATGGCACGGTAATTTTTTAAGTGGGGAAGCATTACAGGAACACATTTCTTTCAATGTGTAAAATGCAAAATCAAGCTTGTTCTTTTTGCCAATGCAAGCAACCTAGAAATGTTGAGATGCCTTTGATGTTTCATGATTCCCTTGATGAATTTTTTTCCCTAGCTTAGATGGTGTGTAGTGTGTTAGGTTTAGAGTTTCTCAGATTCTTGAGATAAATCATAGTCTAATTTCTTGGTGGCATTTCCATTTTTGTTGTGCTAGTACACAGTAAATTATATCATAAAACAGATCAATGGATCATCTTCTACAGTCTGTAGAATTTCACAATATTATAATATTCTACTTTTAGACACCACATATTCTCTTGGTACAAGTGCATTTAGACATGGAAATCGGGCCGGGCCGGGCGCAACAGACCCTGGGCCCGGCACGGCCCATGGCC
>JAMKQA010056736.1:0-15038 GCA_024699735.1 Posidonia australis | reverse complement strand
CGCTTGTACATAGTATATCCAGCATTATATTGCTTACACAATATGTAAGCAATAACACTATCAAAATAATCTTCTTCATCTTCTAAATTTTTTTTAAGCTCCTCCATTTTTTATTTTCTGTAAGCCCATTTCATAATAAAAAAAGTACTAAGCATCATTTCTTAGAAACAGTAATCACAATCACAAATTAGTAGAATGACATCTTTAACAAAACTAACATGATGTAACACAAACATTTGACCTAATTAATCATCTTTACAGTTGCATAAATCAGACCTAAGATACAAAATAAGGTAAATAAAAACAAAATCGAATTTTCAACCCAATTGAACTTCTGAAGCAAGACATGGGATTCTGAGAAATTTCAACAAAGGAAAATACAAACATAGCGTTTTCCAAAAGAAAAAAATACAAACATAGCAACGATAGGGCCATGGTGTGGGCATTAAGATGTTCCTTCACAGCAATTAACAAGGAAGAAGAAGCCAGGAACGTACTAGAGGTGTCCCTGAAACACCAAATTCGCACCCAAGTCACACTCCAATTTGTCCTTGCTCCCAGGCAACGATGGCAGTGGTGGTGATCGACGTGAAGCTGCTGACCGGAGTGGAGTCGACAATGAAGATTGAGGTGGAGTTGGTGGTAGTAGTGGTGGCGATTTGGGTGGAAGTAGTGATAGGGGTGGCGATCAGGGTGGAGCTGGTGTCAAGGTGGTGATCGGGGTGGAGCTGGTGTCGAGGTGGTGATTGGGGTGGAGATTAGTGGCAGTGGTGGCGATCAGGGTGGAGCTAGAGACGGGGTGGTGACCGGGGTGAAGGTCAGTGGTAGTGGTGGCAATTAGGGTGGAGCTGGAGTTGGGGTGGCGATCTGGGTGGAGATCAGTGGCAATGATGGCAATTGGGGGGTGGAGTTGGTGTCGAGGTGGCGATCGGGGTGGAGCTGGAGTCGAGGTGGTGACTGGGGTGAAGGTCAGTGGCAGTGGTGGCGATCAGGGTGGAGCTGGAGTCGGGGTGGCGATCGGAGTGGAGATTAGTGGCAATGGTGGCGATTGGGGGTGGAGCTTGTGTCGTAGTGGCGATCAGGGTGGAGATCAGGGTGACGATCGGGGTCAAGGTCGGGGTTACACTAGTGATTAGGGTGGAGATGGGGACGGGGTGGTGGACGAGGCGGAGATCAGAAGAGGAAATTTTTTTTCTGTATTGACGAGAAAGAAGATACGTAGGAAAATGACGATTGGGAATAAGTCAGGTGGAATAAGTCTATTCCCCATCCGTAGCGGAATAAGAATTCCGGAATAGGGGAAATGGAATAGGTATGGCTATTCCGGTTTTATTGTACATTTTCACTGTCCAAATAGAATTATAACTCTCATTCTGGGTTTATTCTTGGGTTTATTCCGCAACCAAACATGGGCTAAATAAACCATAAAAACCCTAAAAAAAATCCTAAAAACCTTAAAAACCCTAGAAAAACCCTAAAAAATCTTAAAAACCCAAACAAAATCATAAAACCCTAGAAAAACCCTAAAACCTAAGTTAAACCCTAATCCAAACCATAAACCCTAGGTTAAGACCTAAATCAAATTCAAAACCCTAATTCAAATCCTAAAACCTAGGTCAAACTCTAAATCATAAGTCAAATCCAAAATCCTAATGTTAAACCCCAACAACCTTAACCACTTCCCACTTCACTCCAACAACCTTAACCACTTCCAACTTCACTCCAACAACCTTAACCACCTCCCATTCTAACCATAACAACCAACCAAGCCAATTGGAAATCTATAAATAGCCCCATTTGCAAGTGAGAATGGAGATTTTGGAAAATTGGAGAGGAGAGTCTCCCAAAGCTTTTTCTCCCAACCAGAGTAACCAGAGTGATCCTAGAGCAAGGAGGAAGCTCGTGGAGGAGAGAAATTGGAGTTTCCAGCCATCTCCAGCGAGCTCCGGCGGGCTCCAACGAGCTCCAACGGCCTAGCTCATTGCCAGTTCAGGTATGTCCTCCATTGACTTCAATTTATGTCAAAAATGCTCTCGTAGGTCTCCCTCTACCTCCCTTGATCGATTCCAACGGAGCCAAAGGTCTCCTCTAGTTGGAATCGCGTTCCCAGGCCCCGTCGGCATCGTTTTTCGGTGACCTAGGTGGGGGTGCGAGTCCAGGACATGATCTTTGCCCCAAAATGCTCGAACCTCCATCCCGGACCTCCCTCTAGCTTATCCAGCCCCTAGCGTGCCGTTTCAACACCTCGTTGAATCTTCAGAAGCTGGTCGTCGGTGTCGCGACGTTTCACCGTCACCGGAGAAGAAGACTGATCACGTGCCTCCAGCCCCGTCGTGCCTCTCCGAGCATCCAGAAACACTTCACGACGCGCCCCCAACACTCCGAAGCCGTCGAAGCCAAGCCTTTTAGAGCCCTGGATCACGCGCCGCAGGTCTCTAGCAGCCTCCTCCTTCTCCGGCGTCGTTACCGGAGTGCCACGACGGCGAGGGGGATGGGTAGCCTCTTTCAGCCGTTGAATCTTAGATCTAGACCTCTAGATCCTTTTCTTCTCCTCTTCTCTTGCTCATTGTGCCCTCTGATCTTCGATCAAGCTTTAAGATGCTCCGGAGGGGCATCTTCGGCGGTCGTTAATGGCGGGGTTCTGTCGCCAGCGGTCGTCGATTCTTTTTTTCTTTTAAAAATGGAAAATTAGTTTTCTTTTAAATAATTTCTGAACCTTTTTATTTTCTTACATTTAGGTCCTTTTCTTACAAGTAGGTCCTTTTTCTTACAATTAGGTCCTTGCATTTTTTCTAAATTGTTTGAATAAAGTTTGAATTGAAAATATTGCAATGTGCTCCCTAAGCTTTCTTAATAATGTTTTCCAGGCTTAAAAGTTTGATGAAAGTCCCCCTGATTTGCTTTTCATGCATTTAAGTACAAAAGTTTTGCATTTAAAACCCTAAGTTTCATAACAAAAATTCTTAATGCATATTTCTCTGGTTAAATTACATTTAAACCCCTGAGCTTTATTAAAATAACTCTAGATACATATTTCTCTGATTAAATTGCATTTAAACCCCTGAGCTTCATTAAAATAACCTTGAATGCATGTTTCTCTGTCTAAATTGCAAATTAAACCCTGAGAATTTAAATATTTGCTCAAATGTGACTTAAATTGCATTTTAGCCCTTGAATTTACAGATTTCTCACTGAAACATGTTTTCTAGGGTAAATATGCATGTCAGCCCCTGAAACTTTCTTTTTTCAAGCATGAACTCTTTTTCTTGCATATTTACCCTGAATTTCCAAAGAATTGCATTAAATGCATGTTTTGACGGCAAAATTGCATTTTAACTCCTAGGAATCTTCAATTTCACCAAAAATGCAATGTTTTCCACATTTCACCCCAGATTTCTTCAAAATTATGTGAAATGTGTTTTTCTATGTATTTTTGATGATTTAGCCTCAAAATTTTAGTTTTCATTCAGAATTTGGGTTTTTTGCACAAAGCCCTTAAAATTTGCATTTTTACACTCTTACATTCATTTTGCACATATTGTTGTACTTTTTCATGCATATTTTCTTGTGCCTTTTTCCTTTCATCGTGCATTCATTTGTAACTCATTTCAAGCTTGGTTTTCTCATTGTTTCCCAGATTTCTTCCGACTTTCGCGATCTTTGACTTGATTTGGCTTTCCATCCCCTGAAGGCGTGCATTAACAGGCTTAACAATACCGACATTGTCCCGAATGAGGATTATTTTCTCCAATTTGATTTTCTCTGATTTATTCAAATTTCCGCTGATTTGGGAGACGCTTTCTGAAAATTTCTCGATTTTCACAATTTTCCTCATCGCCCACGAGCGTACAATAAAGTGGCATTCTCAATGCCTACATTTGTCCATCAGATTAACTTTTCTCCTTTTATTCTCTTTTTTTCTTTGGTTTGACATGTTTTTCAGTAATCTTTAGCATATGCATTCAGAATAGACAGGTACACATCCAATAGACCATTTAGCAAGTAGGGAACCTAGAAAGACCGAGTTCATCGGGTACATGGGGATGCCTAATTTCTTTCCCATGCGTAACAAGAATCCTTAACCTTTCCCTAGCAAGCATTGATTTGTGCACTACATCCATTAGGCACGGAGCATACATGTTTTTTTCATCTTATTTTCTTCTTGGTTTTCTTTTGTGTTTGATTTTCCTCGTTTTTTCATTAAAAGACTAAGTGATGACTCATTTCCTTATCTTTTCTTATTTTTCCTGTCTAGTCTTCTTCTCCGGATTCATCATCTTCGCCGTGACCGTATTGAGGCTCCTTGTGTGCTTCCACGCACCGATAAGGAAAACCGTGTAGGATTCCACTGACATGATCACACAGTGACATGTGAAGAAAGTGTGAGACACTCGCACTCTTAAATTGATGATTTGATCTCTCAAAAGGAGTCAATCCAAAATGACAAATCTAATTCCAGAAAGAAAACATCAAATAGAAGCAAACTAGTGACAACAAGTAAGGAAAAACTAAGACAGTCCATAAGCATTGAGAAACAAGTCATAGGATAAAAACACCTAAAAGGAGTGAGGGAGAACATGTAAGCATTATCCAGAACACGCAAAAATAGCTTAAAGGGTAAAAACAAAGCAAAGCAAGCAATAAATGTAATATCTTAAGATTTATTCTCACATTGTTTGAAATATAAAATAGGTAAAGCTAAATAAGAACTAAGATTAACTACCATTTCAACTTTAGCTTAAGTATTTTAGGACTCGATTGATGGATCTAAGGTTGGTATTGGTTAGTTGAATATGAGTAAGAACTAACTTTAAAATCCTTTATCGCTTAGTTGTAACTGTGAATTCTAAGAAAAACGTTACATGTTCAAATGAAAGATATTATAACATACTACAATTTAGTCTTAAAATAAAATATAGATGAAGTTAAATAAAGACTAAGGAACTATTTGATAGAATTTAAGTTTTTGAATCAAAGTATAGAAACTAATTTTTGATTAGAAGTTGTCATATCCTAACTTTAAAAATGTAAAGGAATTACTGTTCCAAAAAATACGTACTTCTACAGATGTAAGTTGGTAGTATTTATAATTTCTAAAGAGAAGTTATATGTTCAAAAGTTATTAAATTTTTTTACCAAATGAACCCTAACATTAATTACTATATTAATTTCAACTTAAATATTTTAGACTCAATTATTAAATCTAAAGGTTGTTATGAGTCAGTTGAGTCTAATTTGTTACAAGAAAACACTAATTGACAATTACTTCAAATAATTATGTATCATACTTCTTGTTTATGTGCGATGACCCTCGCAGTGATGATTCTGATAGTCATTTTCAAACTTTTTATCCGAATCGTTACAAGTTGGAGAAGAAACAGCGGGCTCTGTGTCTTGGTAATACTTGTCATGCTTCAATTCCAGAGCACGTAACCTTAGTACACTTGTATAGCATACGCCATACAAGCATATAAGGTTAAATATAATATCAAATATAATTGATAATGATCACTTTAATCACAACGGAATTTCGAATAAATAATTCAGCATTCTTGTACAAATAATTCTAAACAATCGGGATAAAACTCACTTATATAATCTAAAAGTCACAACTATCAGGTTCATTTGGTATTGTTAACCGATGTCCAACATAACTAATAATTTTTTGAAAAACACGTAACAAGAAAGACGAGGCACACGGTTCCAACAAGATAGTATATAGTAGATAAGCAAGACAAGGTTACTTAAAATTTTTAATTTATTTAAGTGACAAAAAGTTCTAAACAATTTATAGTTATATAAACAAATACTCATTTAAAAAAGTAGTACTGAAAAGGGTGATTACCAAACAAGTCCTAACTAAAGATGTACTTATTGTGGTCAAGATTAATATAATGTATATATTACTAGGACGATTCGAATAACACGCCTTCTATGTGTTGGATTGGATATATATGGTTATTG
Source organism: Posidonia australis (assembly GCA_024699735.1). Classification (NCBI taxonomy): domain Eukaryota; kingdom Viridiplantae; phylum Streptophyta; class Magnoliopsida; order Alismatales; family Posidoniaceae; genus Posidonia; species Posidonia australis. The sequence continues at coordinate 9,074 of JAMKQA010056736.1, read as the reverse complement.
AATGAAAGCCCCAGCAAAATAAATTGGTTATTATGTCGTTTATTTGAATTTCGAATACGGCTGTGCCTTTAGATGTTAATTTTGGGAAAAACATTTGCTGGCACAAAAAACGGGTTACAAGTTACAACGCCCATGACAGACCAAATATATATCCAAGGTCCATAAAAGCGTGTCGACCGAAGGCAATTGTGCTTGGCATACTTTTACCACTTGACTACTGCAATTTCTCCTATCTGCGTTACTTAAGCTCCAGTTTAATTCTGATATCCATTCTTTAGATTTACAGTAGAATCTAAAGAATATTGAGATTTCACTGCATTTCAATCATATAACCCTCGATTTCATTGTATCTCAACCATAACCAAAAGGAGTGTGCTGATTCAACAAAACATCTCGAAACCTAAACAACAAAAAATTCACCGATGGGAAAAAAAAGCCAGAAAAATAAAAGACCACTGTCATTGGATATGTCGTAAATATCACATATCATTCATTGTGTAACCTAATTAGATCATTTGCGAGGTACTGTTCAAAATGGGAACTTTCTCCTAAAGTGATTAAATCAGTAGTATTATATTGTAAGCATCAGAGAGATTCCCATTAGACGCGTCATCAACCCCTTGTAGGGTGCAGATGTCCCTGTCTGTTTTATCATCACTTGCTTAAAAATAAAGATCAAACAGGAATAACATTTGACGCAAAACCAGACGGTGCAATAACCACAAAAACCAGTCCGACAACCATGATGTGAGAAGTGGAAGGACAGAAGAGATGTGGGGAAGATGATTGTTGAGATTTCAATGAATAATAGTGAAACACAACTGCCCATCTTCCCCGGTGAGACCGATATTGCAGGAAACACTTTCGGCAATATGTGCACTGTTTGCACACGGCCGATACACACAATCCTGCTTTATTATTATGAACCCAAAAGACTTTCAGCAACACACAGAGATTAGAAAACGCAAGACGAAGAACAAAGGGAAAAAAAGAAAAGAAAGAAAAGGGAACCGCAAGTGAAAGAAGCAAAGGAAACAGAGAAGCAGGGAAAACATACACATTCACCAATCCTCCTGGTGGGAGCAACCTTTATAGTGCTCTCTGCTGTAAACCCTAAGTAATTGAGATTACATATATACCCCTGTTAGTTACTGAAATGACCATGAAAATGTTAATAATGGGTGAGATTGTAATCTCGGCCGTCGGTCTTGGACGGGCTTAATCGGGTGCGTGTGCCGCTTTTTTGCATTCAAACGGTGCAAAAACTATTGATGAACAAGACGGAAAGAAAACGCCACTCGCATCCAGACGCGAGAGAGACAGATGACTGCTGCTTTGGTTTGTCCCCACCCACAAGACAACTTGGCGATTGACTGGTTTTGCTGGAAAGAGCCGAGCTTCTCCACAGTGCTGTGGTGCACTGCGCTGCAGCTCTAGTTTTGCCAAAGGCAAGAGAATGTTCCTTCATCGGAACACCATGTTAGTTTGATATTTTCGCTAAAGGTCTTGTTCGGAATGTGATTTTTCCGCAAATGATTTCGTAAAAAGTTGTTGTGGCTTTTTAGCTTCTAAATTCACTTTTGCGCAGAACCCATCCGAAGCAGTACCAGATGGAATTGTTTTTCATGCTCATTTATTGGATGAACAGGTAAAATCTAGGCATTAACAAAGGATGGTAAATAGGGGACTCGAGACCATGAGTGGACCTTCACCTACAAATATGCAACCGAAATTCCATAACACCTTGAGGAATGTGAGATCACGTATCATCTTCTTAGATAAAAGAATGTGAGACTAACATTCTCTAAGCGCACAGACTCACTGGTAGACTCGTGAGATAATTTACAGCAGAAGAGTTGTATCATCGTCTTACAGCCTTAGTGACATCATTTGATAAAGTGCCTGTCACAGTCGTCAATACATATAAAATCTTATTGATTTTGCTAGATTTCATTTTCTTTCTCTCTTCTTGTGATAATATATTTGTGTACGAATGTTTTTCCGACCGCAGCATAGTTTGCAGAGATCCCGTCACTGCTTCCCAGAAAACCTCACCTCCAAAACCTCCCCTCCTCTCTCTCACAGAGCCCGTTCAAGTCAGGGATCGTCCTCAGTCCTCACTCCCACACTCCACTACACTCCACTCCCAGCTAGCTAGAAGAGAAGACTGGAGAAACAAGCAAAGCTGGTTCATGGCGAGACTGCTCTTCCTCCTCCTCCTCCTCCCTGCCACTGAGTTGCTCGTCCTATCGCTTTTATCTGGTACGCCTGAGCTCCAAATCGGCATGTTTTCGTTCAGGTTGTGTCTTTCTTGTGTTGAAAGGGAGGGCAGTAGAGAAAGGTGGTAGCTTTCCCTCTGTATTCTGATGGGTCTTCTCCTGTTAAGGCATTTATTGTGTTTTTGGAAAGGAATCACTGTTTCCCAGCGATAGAATGTAGTTCATTTTTGTGAAAGTTCAAGCTTTTCCCTTCTCTAGGAATCAGTAAGCGTGTCTGATTTCTCTCCTATGGCCACTTGAGCCTTTTTTTTAGTTAATGCTATATGTCCTGACTTGTCTTTGGCCATTCTCCTTCATTTTGGGATGTTTCTGGAATTCAGCCTTTTCTTTTTGCAGTCCATTGTGCTCTGGTGTTCTTCTTCTTGGTAATGCATTGTCCATCCGCTTCTCCTCTTTGCTTGTCCAAAACTTATCTATTTGTTTTTTCTTTCTGTGATGATTATCTCCCACAAATGTAATCAACATCTTCTCATGTTTATCATTTGGATATTTAATAATTTGATAGAGAACATTAGGAGGCATCGTTTGTGCAGACAAGACTGCTGAATTCACTTCAAAAATCTTCTGAATGTTGATCTGAGTATTGTCACTGTGATTAATATAGGAACTGCAATTTCCTCTTCTTCTTTTTTTGAAAATAATGTAGACGTCTACCTCATGCTCAGTGAGCTGTCGTTTCTTGTTACCAGGTCTCTGCGAGGGAGGCACAATTGGGGTCTGCTATGGCCGGAATGCTGATGACCTTCCCACGCCCGATAAGGCTGCCCAACTTGTCCAGCTTCACAACATAAAATATGTAAGAATCTATGATTCTAATATCCAAGTTCTGAAAGCATTTGCCAACACTGGTGTGGAGCTCATGATTGGGGTGTCAAACTTCGACTTGCTGCCATTTTCCCAGCATCAATCTAATGTTGATACATGGCTTAAGAACAACATTCTTCCTTACTATCCTGCCACCAAGATCACATACATTACGGTGGGGTCTGAGATCACAGAGAACCCTGTGAATGTGACTGCCCTTGTTGTTCCTGCCATGCAGAATGTTCTAACTGCTCTGAAGAAGGCACGGTTGCAGAAGAGGATCAAAGTGTCGACTACTCATTCCCTCAGAATCTTGTCTCGATCCTTCCCTCCATCTGCTGGGGCTTTTGATAGCCGGTTTGCATACTTTCTGAAGCCCATGTTGGATTTTCTTGTAAAGAACAAGTCACCCTTTATGGTGGACGTTTATCCTTACTACGCTTACAGAGACTCAGCTAGTAACGTGACCCTCGACTACGCATTGTTCTCTTCATCTTCCTCTGATGTACTTGATCCCAACACTGGTTTAATTTACACGAACATGTTTGATGCCCAGTTGGACTCTATCTACTTCGCACTAATGGCTCTAAATTACAAGACTATAAAGGTCATGGTAACTGAAACAGGATGGCCTAGCAAAGGTTCAGCTAAAGAAACCGTTGCAACTCCTGATAATGCCCAGACCTATAACACTAATCTGATCCGTCATGTTATAAACGATACTGGTACTCCATCTAAGCCAGGGCAAGAGATAGATGTTTATATATTTTCATTGTTCAATGAGAATAGGAAGCCTGGGTTGGCATCTGAAAGGAACTGGGGCCTCTACTATCCTGACCAGACTAGTGTCTACAGTCTTGATTTTACTGGGAAAGGAAATGTTGATATAATTACTGGGGCAAATATTACGGGTTCAAATGGAACATGGTGTATTGCTTCTAGTACTGCTTCCGAAGCGCAACTGCAAAACGCATTGGATTGGGCATGTGGATCTGGCAATGTGGATTGCTCTGCTATTCAGCCTAGCCAGCCATGTTTCAAACCGGATACTTTGATATCTCATGCATCTTATGCTATCAATAGCTATTACCAACAAAATGGAGCTACAGATGTTGCTTGTGGCTTTGGCGGTAATGGGATGAAAACTTCCAAAAACCCCAGTAAGTATTCATTTCTTTTACTTTTCCTTGGTTATTATATTTCATGTAAATGTCTTCTTTTTCACGTTCCACATTCCTTCTTGACAACTTCTGAATTTCAAAGATGCATCATTCATCATTGTTTCCCATTTCATTTTGTCTAACATGTTATCTTGAGATGATCATGATTTGAATATATTGATCATGTAGATTGACACTTGCGTTCTTCACATTTTGATCCTAAGACTTTATGTTAAGCATATTGTATGTCTGGTTTGACACTCTTTGTCAAATTACCACAAATTTTGGGACATCAGAATCTTTGCTACTCATTTTTATCATTAATATTTTATATTTCTATGTATACCTCAAGAATGTCTTTTAGCAGTTTGTACGTAGTTGAAAACTGGCTGCTTTACATTGACAGTTTGGCCACATGAACTTTTTTATGGACATATTGACTTCATTTTACAGATTAGATCGAGTGAAACTTCTCAAATTCACTTGGATTTGGGAATAAACACGTTTTTAGTTTCCACTGGTACTAATTAAACTTGGAATTGTTGGCACCTTGTTCCCTACATTTGAGAAAACCCATTATAAAGTTAAAAAAAACAAATTGTTCACTACTTCACTGTTGATGCAAGGACGACTTGTTGCTGCCATACATTAAAAGATATGCACAAAACAATTACACAAACAAATAACAGAAAAGGTACACCGCAAAGAACATTTACATATACAACAGTACAATAGACCAGATGGCCTTTATATAACCATAAATTTTACCTGTGTAGCGGAAACAAACTCCATGTATGGTAGTTTGGTAGGATCTAGTCAGTTAACTATTCAAACCAGAATATAACACATCTCAGAATACTTGCATTATAGATGAGAAGGGGTGGAGTTCCTACATTGAACATGTTATGTTTTGACATGTTGCTATTCAGCCTGTTCTTTCTTCTCTACGGCAAACGTTGTCTTCTAGTGTTGAAATGCTGCATGAAGAATTTTTGTTTTATTTTATTTTTGCTATTACACTGCCATGCTTTTTTTTTTTTGGACTTGTCGTTTTGTATTGCACAATCCAAATTTTCTGCTTGTATACGTGTTATTTCTATGGTGATTTTTAATGACCTCTGTATACTAGTATAATATATTACACTTGACAATAAATCAACAGTTTTGGTTTGTATGATGTGTATATGATGGTAAAATTATCTAAAGTTAATTGTGAACCATCAAAGAGTATAAATAGCTACATAAATTGTTATTTGTTTAGTGAAGGGACTAGAGTTGTAGTAATATATTGATTTTTGTTGGATGTCTATATTTCAATATTGGGACCAATGATAGTGATAGGACTAACACTGGGGTAGTGCTGTGCTGATACCTAGTGGGATAGGTAGTTTTAGTATTTGAATGTATGAGGCATGACCTTAAGCTGAAAACTCAAAGAGGATGTATTGTAAAAGTCATGGTTTAGGTTAAAGTAGTGAAGAAGATGCAGTTGTTGGAAACAACCATGGACTCCATAATGGGAAAATCATCCATTGGCAAGACTTGCTGCATTTAAAAAATGTTAGTATTTTCTTTTATTAGAATGCCTCCAATCATTAGATGTAGGATTATGACTTTGATTTTGGTGTAAAAAGGAAAGCAAAAGATAGATTCTCCCATAATAAATATAAAGTCGGATTCTCAAACAAAGTATTCTACTATAATCAATCATGTCTCAACTTACATGCATAATCTATCGTGTTAACCATCGTTTAGCAATGATTTTGGCCAAGATTCGATTATGGAAGAATCTGTCTTCTCTGAATCCAAGCCAAAGAGTGCCTTAGAAGTGGGATTTCCATCCTAAGGCTATCTCATTTCAGTGTATTGCAGTTTAATGATTCCTCGCCTCATTTTTAATTTCTATATATAATATAACCTTTGTTACTTGTAATGTTGATGATGATTAGAGTCTTGCAGTAGAGTTATTCCTAGTTACTTTACAGGAACCTTATCTCTGAACCATGCTCTTGGGACTAGCTAAAATGAATGTTTGAACAATCATGCTTTCAAAAACTATATGATTGTTTGTGTTGCAAAGGTTCCTAATTTTACTTTAGTAGAAGTGTTATTACTCAAAAGAAAAGCCCTCAAGTCCTTGTGCAATATGCAAAACAATAAACAAACCTTTTCCTTTTCGTAATTATTTTCTTCTCAAAATATAGTGTATATGTATATAGTTCAAAGAAATTGTAGTAGACTATTTAGCTTTAGCCTTGTAAGTTCTTGAGATCATAAAGTTCAAGTAGAGTCTGTTCCGTCTCTTAAAAGTTTCTGTCATTTTCTTAACGTAACTGTATCAACAGTTTTAATAAGAGTCTTTAAAAAAAACAGTTTTAATAAGCTTTGGTTTTTTTTTCTTTGTTTTCGAAACCATTTTGCTGCTCACGATTTTCCTATTGTAACCACTTGCTTGCCAGAATCTCGTATGCCATATTCTCTGCTATGCACATCTTTTGCTCATGGCTATTTTGTACTGTGATAAAGCTGATATAATAATTCACTAAACACCATTTTATAAATTGTGTAGCCCCTCCAATCTTCAATCATCAACTGAAATGCTACTTGTTTACAATTTCTGTACGCAAAAGTGGAACCTGCTCCGGATAATTTTTCCATCTCAGCTGTTCTTTCTATGAGAGCCACCTGCTAACATATTTATCTGTGTGCAGGCTATGATTCTTGCATGTATCTCACGTCTGGGTACGTATACAATTTTCATTTGTTTGATTCAATTATCAGCTGTAACCAACATCCATGCCTAGAACGATTGACATGTTCTTTTTCCTCATTTCGCAGAACTAAAATGTCTAGTAGCAACTCCACGGCCTCAGCCGATTCATCCCATGCACAAGGTGTTGATGCTCGTGTTTCATCAATCCTAGTTCTGGCGATCTCTCTTGCCCTCCTCCTACTTGCTTAGAGAAACCACCGCCAGTGTTTGATGTATGCACGAATGGAAGCCCCCCTTCTACTTGCTTAGGAGCTACGCTCCTCCGACACTACATTGACACTGCATCGCCTGTCATATGCCAGTGTAGAAATGTGTTGTATTTATATGTATGTGCATGTTTGCTATCAGTACAATGTGCTGGCTAGCAGTAGGAACGGTTGTAGGATTTTGGAGTTCGCATGCGTTACTTACGTAAGCTGTATCATCATTTGGGTGTATGCGATTTGTTCTCTGCAATCGGAAAATCGGCTATTATTGACTTCATTTCGCAATTGTAGTTGGTATGTGATTTCATTCACTCAGGTACGCAGGACCTCTCACGGTCTGGAACTTAATGATCCGGTGCAGTGAAATCAACCGCTGGGCAGAACGACATGGCTGGGAGTGGGAGAGGTGGAGTGTTGAATGGCACGAGCGATGAGCCAATTGTTGCGTCGACGTCAACAAAACCATCGGCGTTGGGATTTTCTCTTATTCTTCTTCTGCTGTGTACCACATTTTTCTTTCTTTTGGTGTTTGAATTGGTTCCTGTGATTGCTTCTTCTCCTGGATGTTCCGGTCCTTCTAGATTGGAACGGATGTTGAAGAGGGAGTATTGTATGATATATGTTTGGACATGCCAAACCGGTTCGGTTTCTCTGACCATACTAATTCTTTCCTCCTACGGTACCTACAAAGGACTTCTCAGTTTCTCAGCACTCGTATAATTTCCGTGGAAATCGAATTTCTATTCTTTAGCGACAAAAAAAGCTGAATCAATTAATGAAGAAATTCATCTACATATAATATTTTTTAGATAAAAAACAAGATTGCTTTACAAGCTCATGCTTCTACTACAGTCCTATGTAATAATAACAACCATTAGGCACAAGAGTCCATCAAATCGATCTTCCTAAAAAGGATCGACAACCCTCTGATCAGACGATCGGACGGACTACGACAGCCCGGACACGTAAATTGTAGAGAGGTCAACTCAAACGGGCTGAAGCCTACGTGTCTCATCCCACTTCCACGCCGTCCGATCTCCATCCAAAGGTTGGTTCGACATGGCCCGAGCCGGTCCCAGCAGCTTCCGGAGCTCAACTCCGCCCTCGTCTGGTCTATTTGTTTGTTCCGTAAGAACCGAACCCGCTTTCCCTCGCGACTTCTCCTCCCGAATCGTCGAAATCCAGGACAATGTCCTCTCCCGGAGAGTACGTGATTCCTCTTCCGCAACCTCTTAGATGTTAGAATTCACTGGATTGATTCTTGTGCTTTTGGACCACCGGATTTTTTTTTGTCTCGTTTCATTTTGTTCCGCTTTGTTGGGGCATTAGGAGTTTTAGGGTTTTTGAAGTTGCTGGATCGTTGCCCTGAGCTACTTGTGTCTGTGCTTGGGTTAGATCTCTCTTGGAACTTTGAGTAGCGTTGTTTCGGGTTTTGCTTGGGATGTGGGCGTTATCACCAAAGTATTAGCTTGTCAAGGCGCCACGGGATCTGGGAACAACGTAGGCTTCTCCCCAATTGCTTCTTGTTGTGTTTGTGTGTTTATGTTAGCCTAGTGGATAAAATAGTTGGGAAAGGCCCTCTTTTTTGAAAATGTTTGTGTTTTTTTTGGTTCTGTTGCTTATTTTTTTGCTACAGTGTGAATATAAGATTTAGTAGGCCTCGTTCAGTTGATTGATGACCAATTACAAATCACTTGCGATGGTGCAAGGTGTCGAGTTTCACGAATAGGAGTTATTTTACCTCCTACACTTTTTTTTTCGTCGTGGTGATCTGCTGCAATCAACCCATAGCCACATGATCGGAGTTGATGTGAAATGATTCCACGTCTGGCCTTACAAAAGTTGGATAGTT
>JAMKQA010056735.1:0-14479 GCA_024699735.1 Posidonia australis | reverse complement strand
TTAATTATTTTGGGAATTTTTAGGGATTTTAGGATTTTAATTTTAAGTTTTTAATCAGAATTTTGTGAGTTAAATGTGATTATTAATTTTGGATTTTAGGGTTTTATTTAATTGATTTGAAATTATGGTTTTTAGTTTTAGTTAGAGTTTATTTAGGGATTTTGAGTTAATTACGGTTTATTTATTTTTTAATTGGGATTTTTGTGTTTATTTATTTATTAATTGAGGTTTTTGTGTTTATTTGGGTTTCTGGATTAATTAAGATTTTGAATGTTTATTAATTAAGGTTTTCAATGCATTTTCACTTTAATTAGGGTTTTCACTTATTTATTTGGATTTTTATGTGATTTAATTTGAATTAAGCTTAAATTAGGGTTTTTGTCTTATTTAATGGATTTTAATTTCTTTTCACTTGATTAGGGTTTAAAAATTTGATTAATTACGGTTTTATTGGATTTTAGGTTGATTTAAGTGGGTTTTATGTGGATTAGGGTTTTTGTTGGATTTTAAGTGGATTAAGTGTTTTATTTGTTTTTTAATGGATTTTAATGGGGTAGTGTTTTACTAGGTCAGGTGGGCTAGTGTGGATCTGATTGGGACCTATGTGGACAAGGATTTTGGTGGTCGCGACCAGAGCATCAACCGGAGGAGTCTGCTGCCAAATGAGCTCAAAATTGGGGTGTCTACAGTAAGTTAGCTATGCAATTGTTTGTTAGGGTGGCATGAATGGCACGCATGCACTTGAATGCAACTAACATGCTCTCTCTCACCATGCATGTCCCACATGGAGATGACCATGTGGAACGCACTCATGGGTTTGGGTTTTTTGACTCTGATCGGAAAGTAAGGTTCCCGTTCTAAATCCTGGCCAAAGCGCAGGCAGTGAACGAGTGGTGCGTTGGTGGCCTCGTCTCTTGCAGTAGCAAGGAGCTATACCCTCTACTAGCACCGACACGACTCCGAACATGGTGGGACAAACTAGCAACACGCTTTACGCTAAAGCTATAGAACAAGCTGCTAGAATCGTCATTCGCAAACTATGGGTAGACCGAGAAGAGAAGATGCATGCCCTATATGATCAAACATGCGATATGCTTTGGTGTCTTTTACTTGCGTTTTATTAAACCAGAGGGGATTGTGAGCATTCGTCTGTAGTTATGCCCTATTAATTGTTCAATTGATTTTGTGTGTTTTAACCAGAGGGAATTATGAGCATTTGTCTCTAGTTATGCCTTATTTATTGTTTGTCTGAATTTGTGTGTTTTATTTTAACCAGATAGGGAAGCAAGCATGGCTCTACTCTCCTAATCATGGAAAATTTGAAAAGAAGGGGAAAAAAACACAATTATGGTATCCAAGAGTCAGACAAAAGGTGTAAACATGGCATGTGCTTGTGTAGTGCTCAAGTAAGTGAATAAAAGCAAGTATCGACAAACAAAGCATGCATTATATCATGTGCATGTGCAGTGGCATAGCAACAGTGTAAAGTAAGCAAAAAAGTCATGTTCAGTCAAATATGTACAAGCAAATAAGAACAAGCAAGCAAGCACAAAGTAAACAGACCATAGATAAGTAGGGAAACTAGAACGAAAGCTAGAATCTAGTTATCCCTAGTGAAGTCACTAGTTCCTGTGACCATGCCGGTGGAACCCTAGCACGGCTCTCCTCCTACCGGGTGCGTGGAAGCACACGAGGAGACCCGATATGGTCACAGCGAAGATGGTGAATCCAGAAGAAGAGACTAGACCCAGAAAAACTAAGGGAAGATAAAAGGATAAGGAAAGGAGTCGCCACCTAGTCTTTTAAGGGAAAGACGAGGAAAACCAAAAACACAAGAAAACTGGGAAGCAAACAAGATGCAGAATGTATGTGTGTTCTCTGTGCCTAATGGACAATGCACAAATGAATGCGGGCTATAGAAAGGGTAAGGATTCTGGTTACGCATGGGGAAGGGGTTAGGCACCCCCATGCACCTGAGAAAACTCGATCTTTCTAGGTTTCCCCGTTGTCATGGTCTATGGATGTATGCTTGCTTATTCTATATGCTCATGCAAAATGTGACTGAAAACATGCCAAATCAAAGTAAAGAAATGAAACAAAGGGAAAATTTAATCCGAGGGTCAAATGTAGGCATTGAGAATGCCACTTTACTGTACGCCATTGGGTGATAAGGAAAATTGTGAAAATTGAAAAATTCTCGGAAAGCATCTCGCAAATCAGCAGAAATTAGGATAAATCTGAGAAAATCAAAAAGGGGAAAATAATCCTCATTTCGAGACAATGTTGGCTTTGACAAGCCTTTTAATGTATGCCCTCGGGCCATGGAAAGCCAAAACAAATCTAAAGGCGAAAACCGGGAAACGACGAGAAAACAAAGCTCAGAACAAGCTCGAAAAGCGTGCACAAAGCAAGGAAGGAAAGGCAAGAAAAGTTGTGCGAAAAGATGTGAAAAAATGTGTAAAATGCATATGTGAGTGTAAATATTGAGAATTCCAAGGGGTTTTTTGCAAAAAACCCAAATTCTAATTAAAACTAATATTCTGAAGCCCAAATCATCAAAAATACATAGGAAAATACATTCTATGCAATTATGAAGAAATCTAGGGTCAAATGTGCAAATATGTGCAATCCTAGTCAAAATGAAGTTTCTTCGGGGTTAAAATGCAATTTTACCAATAAAACATGCATTTAAAACAATTCAGTGGAAATTCAGGGTAAAATATGCAAGAAAAATGATTCGGGAAAGTTCCAGAAAGTTTCAAGGGCAAAACAGTCATTTTACCCTTGAAAATAGGCATTCAGAGTAAAATTAATGAAGTACAGGGGCTAAACTGTAAATTGCCTAGCAGAATAAAGCATCCATAAGAATTTCGGTAAAGAGTGAGGATTAAAATGCAATTTACCCTGAGAAAACATGCTTCAGAAAAGTTTTAAAAAACTTATGGGGTTGAAGTGCAATTTAACCAGCAAAAACATCCTAGATGATTTCAGAAGAATGCAAGGGTTTAAATGCAAATTAACCAGTAAAAATAAGCATTTTGGATGATTTCAGAAGAATGCAAGGACTTTCATGCAATTTTCACTGAAAAATGAACTTTCAGAATGATTTCAAGAAAGGTTAGGGTCTCTCATGCAAAATTCCTGAATAAAATACACTAAAAGAAAACTTGAGGGCTTCTGCTCAAGTTTAATGCCTAGAAAACAATATTTAAAATGTTCAGGGGGGAAAATGGAATATTTTCAGTTAGAACTTTTTTCGAATGATTTTAGAAAATTGAGAGGAGGACCTATTTTTAATAAAAGGACCTATGTGTAATACAAAAAGGACCTAAATGTAAGGAAAATAAAGTTTCAGAAGTTTATTAAAATAAATGTTTTTATTTCTTTTTTAAATGTATAAAGAAACGACGGTCATCTGCGACGGAGCTATGCCACCGACAACCGCCAGAGGGGGCACACAAGGCCTTCCCGTGGTCTGATTTGAGATCAGATTCCACAGGAAGCAAGAGGAAGGAGAGGGGAGAAGATCCATCGGAGTGGATCAGAGATCTAACGGTGGGAGCGAGCCTCCCACCTACCTCGTCGTTGAGCTCTCCAACGACGGCGCCAGAGAAGAAAGAAGGCTGTGGCGAGGTGATTTGATGGTTGAGGAGGCCTCGAGGCAACAGGAGGAGCTTCTGCCTTCTCCCTGGGGAGAAATGGAGAAAAAAGGAGCGGAGGAGATTCCCGACGACCGTCAACGCCTTCCTCTCCGGCGAACTACGTCGCTGCGACGACCAGGGGCCCATGGCGTGGTTCCAAGCAGTCCGGTGTGCTCATGGGAGGTTGCAGAGTGTTTTTGGAGGCACGGAGGGGTTCAATGCTGTGGGAGACGTGCGCTTCCTCACTGAACTCTGTCATCTTCTCCGACGACGACGTGCTGGAGCGTCTCCAGTGATCTTCGTGCGGAGCTCTCTGTAGACGTCGGAGCGACAATCCAAGGAGCGGGAAAGCACCGAAGCGGCCAGGGAAGAAGGAGAGGAGGATCGGGTGCCAGGGCCATGCCCTGGATCACTCCCTCCACCTACGTCGTCGAAAAATTGCGACGACAAGCTCCGGGAAGCAACTCCGACCAGAGAAAACCTCTGGATGGCTTGGAATTTTTCCAGAAAGAAAGAGAAGACCTCAGGAAGTTACGTTTAGAGCTAGAAGAGATGGGAGGAGAGCATACCTGGCCTGACGACATTGATTCACCTCTGCAGCTCGCTGGAACACCAAAATTCTCCTCCTCTTCTCTCCGCAAACCTCCCTTTCTCTCTGGAATTCTCTAGCACTCTGAGTTCTCTCTCTCTCTCACGTCAAAAGTCCCTTCTGGATCCTGCCTCTCTGCCTCCTTATATAGGTGAAGAAAACAGCAACCCATCACAATAGAATGGCCACCACCCTAACGAAACCAGTTAACAACCCTCTAACCTCCTAACTGAAGTCGTAACAACCTAACAGACTACAAACCAATGTCTCCCCCCACGCCATCTCTGTCCCCTCGATCACCGACAACGATCGATGGCAATCCAGGCTTCTCTGGTGACTCATCCAGTGGTTGGGGCTGCTCTGGTGGCTACTGGTCTGAAGGGCTGAAGAAGATGGGTTGCTGATTGAAGCAGGCTCGTGGGATCTTGATGAAATCAGGGAAGAAAATGAATTTGAAAGGTGAATTAAGAGGAGGAGAAGGGTTCAGTGAGAAGAAGATGTGTGTGAAATTTGTATGTTTTTTTGGTAGAAAAACATTAGTAAATGAAGAAGGAGAAATAATGTGTTGGGTTGGAAGAAAAACAGGGTTAAGTTGCTTATAGGGGCCTTCATGGGCTTTGGGGCCAAGGTGGACTCAATTGGGCTTAATGGGCCTATGTGGGCTTTAATAGGCCCAAGTGAGTTGAATGGGCCTAAATAGGTCTTGTGGGCTTAATGGACTCAATGTATCCAATTAGGGTTAGAGCTCAGCCACCACATCTCTATCCGGCAAAATTGGAAAATTAGGGTGTCTACAGCCGCAAACCCGAAGGTAGCGTTTGGTACGTTGGAATGGAGACTGGAATGGACTGAAATGGAATGAGAGAATTCCATTCCAATGTTTGGTACAAAAAAATCTTTGGAATAGGCATGGGAATGAAATTCCACATGGGAATTTCATTCCTTCCCGTGAGGTAAGGAATTTGATTCCCATTCCATTGGGAATCATCCTAAAAACGTTGTGTATCCTCCTTTACGGTCGTTCCTCCTTCTTCGCAGCTATCCCTCCTCCTCCGTAGCGTGTTCCCGACGTCTGTCACCCTTAGTCATGGAATGTGGGTCGAGTTGGGCCCACCTGGCCCAAAAAAGAAAAGGCCCGCCTGGGCCTAGACTATGACGGGCTAGCCCGCAGGCTGGACGGAGCCGAGCTAGGTCGAGCCTCTTTTAATAGACCATGGGCCCGACACGACCCACGGCCTTTCGATGGGCCAGGCTGGGCCGGTCCAGTCCATTGGGTCATAATTTAAATTTAAAAATTAAAATTTGTTTTGAATAAAAAAATATTTTTTAATACATTGAAAAAATAAAATAATACATAAAAAATACAAAAAATGTTTTACATCATTGCATGGTAACATTCTTAAGGAACTTTATGAATACTTTTTTTTTAATTCGAACCCACGGGCCCCAGTCCTTCTTTTTTTTAAAATTTCTAGGCCAGGCCGGCTCGGTTCGACCGGGCCTAATCTTCATTTACGGGCCAAAATGGACCTATTCTATGGGCCTACTGGAGCCTAGCACATGGGCTCGGCACGGCCGACAGTGCGCCTAGCCTGGCCCGATCCAGTGCTGGGCTAGACGGGCTGAGGCTGTGGTGGGCCTGGGCTGGGCCGGACCGGCCGATTTCCATGTCTAGTCACTCTCCTCCTCCTTGGAGGCCCTCCCTCTTCCTCTACAACCTTCTCTCTTCTACAACCATCTCTTTTCTGTTTTTTTTTGCTTTTTCGTCTTCTTTTCCTCTTTTTTTGTGTATGTATTTTTTTTACAAAGAATATTGATATTTTTTATTAACTTCTTTTCCTACAAAATTTTTTTATTCTACTAAGAATATTTTGTTATTGCTAAATTAGAAAGGATTATCTATGTTAATGTTAATTTAGAAAAGATTATCTATATTGAAACTTTTATGTGTATGTGTATATTGTAGTGTGTATGGAAAAAATTTATTTTAATTTTTTTTCCCAATTGACAGGATATTTTTGTTAATATGTAGTTGTTAATCTTACAAATTTTATATTTCCATTTCGATTCTGTTCTTATGTATCAAATATTAGAAAGGAATTGTTTGTCAATTCCATTATATACCAAACACAGGAATGGAATAAATCTATTCAATTACATTCCAATCCAAATTCCATTCTAAAGTTCATTCCATTCCTATCTATTTTCATTCCAATGTACCAAACGCAGCAGAACAAAAAATGATACACTGTGGGTGATAGTGGATCGCCTTACGAAATTGGCAGATTTCTTGCCCATGAGGGTGAATATTCCTTTGGCAAAATTGGCAGAGTTGTATGTGGCTAAGATTGTGAGATTGCATGGTGTCCCAGTGTCTATTGTGTCTGACAGAGACACGAGGTTTACATCGAGATTTTGGGGAACTCTACAGGAGGCTTTGGGCACCATGCTTAATTTTAGTACTACCTTTCACCCACAGACGGATGGCCAAACAGAGAGAACCATCTAGACACAAGACATGTTGAGGGCCTGCGCCTTAGACTTTAGTGGTAGCTGGGAGGATCATTTACCCCTGATTGAGTTTGCATATAATAACAGTTACCACTCTAGTCTTGGTATGGCACCGTATGAGGCATTGTATGGCAGACCCTGCAAGACACCCACTTGCTGGAGTGAGGTGGGTGAGAGACAATTAGTTGGGCCCAAGATCGTACAGCAGTACGAGGGCAAAGTGGATCTGATCAAGAAGAGGTTGTTGTCTACACAGAGTTGGCAGAAGAGCTATGCTGAGAGGAGGTGGAGACTGTTGGAATTCGAAGTAGGAGACTTTGTTTTCTTGAAGGTGTCACCAACCAAGGGGGTGATGTAGTTCGGTAAGAGAGGCAAATTGAACCCAAGATACATCAGACCATACCAGATTACCAAGAGGGCTGGTGAGGTGGCATACAGACTAGATCTGCCTCTAGAGTTAGCGGGTGTGCACAATACCTTCTATGTATCTATGTTGAGGAAGTGCTAGGCCGATGCATCCCAGGTAATACCAATGCAGCCAGAGGAGCTGCGGGAGGACCTACCTATGGTTGAAAATGTAGTTCAGATACTGGACAGAAAAGAGCAAGTCCTCATGAACAAAGTGACCCCATTGGTGTTAGTTTAGTGGCAACACCATGGTACAGAGGAGGCTACCTAGGAGTGCGAGGTGGACATCTAGAGACAGTACCCCTACTTATTTTATCAGAGCTGAATTTCGAGGACGAAATTCTTTTAAGGGGGTACGATGTAACACTTGGGCCTGATTATCCATTTTTAATTGTAAACCATGTAATTAATTGTAATATTGTATAAATGGTTTATTAATGGATAATCTGTTATTTCTGGTGATTGTATGCTTGTGATTGGCTTTTTGTGTACTTGCTTGTGACTTGGGACCAATGTAGGGTCTGGTTTGAGGATGCACAATTGTCTCGGTTCACGTGTCTATCTTTTCTCCTTTTCTTTTTCTTTTTCTCCTCTCTTTTCTTTTCTCCCTCCATCACGAGCTCTCTCCATTCTCGTCTTTTTCTTCTCCCTCCACCAGCCTGTGCCACCAACAATGCCAGCCCGTGCCTCGCTATCTATTTCGATGTGATGGACGGCCTGCGCAACGTGGGAGGAGGAGAGGATAAAGAAAGGTGAAGGCAAGCAAAGAGAGGGAAGGTAACCGAGAGAGGAGAAGGAAAGGAAGAGTTGCACGCGACAGAGGTGGAGGTGGCTTGTGAGGTTCGCCAGTGGAGGAGGCTTCGCTGGATTGTGGGGAGGATCACTAGGGGGCCACTTGAGGTACGTGACCTCTCCTTCACCTCCATTCCCTTCTTTTCCTCCTGATAGGTTAAATGCATGAAAATAGGGAAAAGACATTTAAATCGTAGAAGAATGGTAGAATAGATGGAAATGAGTTGGAATGCATGAAATCATAGATATCATACAGTTAGGATGAAACATTTGTAGGATTAAACGAGATTTGGGATGTAAGCTACAGTAGGTTAAACTGAGCTCCTCCCCTTTGTGATTTTCATACGAATGACATAGCTAATCGATTGAGGAATGGTTTAAGGGGTTTTGAAGTAGAATCAAGAGTCTACACCCCATAATTTAATGGTAATTTGTGATGTGTGTTTGGGAGGTCCAATTGAGGCTCCAACGTTGGGTGATTTTCATCGACTGAAATAGAGGTGTGCCCTGTCTGTGTGGAATTTAGTATGCCGAATTGAATTCGATATGCCAAAATACTGACAAATTAAGCCAGGATCCCTAGTTTCGGTAGACCAGAACCTTCCAGTCGACCAAAATAGGGGGTTTTGTTATACCAAAGAAGTTCGGTATACCGAATCAGGAGATTTCGGTATACCAAACCTAAAATTCGGTCTGTCGATTTTGCCCTGACCCTGAGATATGTAGATGTGACTATGAGATGGAAAATAAATGGTTTTAAAAGTATGTAAAGAATGTGTGAATGGTGTTTTCCCCATGAAAATGTCATGGAGGAATATGGAACCCAAATAAGTAAATTTACATATCTCAAGAATGAATAAAATGGTTGATTGTGTGTGTTTTTCGGCATGAGACCCAATCATGATTTCAAAATACATGGTTTTTAATGGATTGATTTGGGACCCCAGAAAAGGGTCAAGTATTGCCTGGAAATAGATTCCTGCAATGAAAAAGAATGGAAATGGAATTGGAAATGGTTTTAAAAAGGAAAGCTTAAAGAGTTTTGAAAATGAAACACTAATAATGTGTTAAGGAACCGCGGGAGTTGGTGTCGACAACGTGGTGGGAGTATGAGGCTCCAATGAAACCAGTTGCCAGATACAACCATGGTTTTCAAGCTTGAGACGGTGTAGGCTAAGCCTGGGTCATTGAACCTAGTTGTTCGTGTCACCAAACTCGCGATGGTGTAGGCTGAGCCTAGGTTATTAAACCTAGTTGTTCGGGTCACCGATGGTGTAGGCTGAGCCTGGGCCATTGAATCTAGTTGTTTGGGTCACCAATGGGACATCAAAGACGTATCCCCATGCATATATGAAAGAGATTGAGGCTGGTTGGCCGGGGCGGTGGCATCCCACACAAGGAATTTCACAGTGGTAGTGCAAGGAGGTATGGGAAATGATGTCCTCGCCTACTGCTTGTGTGCCTTATTACCCCTAATCAAGGTAACATCAGTAAAGAAAAGTGGAAATGAATAAAAGAAAGATATGACTAGGATTGGACTTGTGAATGGTCCTAAAATCCTAGAAATGAATAAGAATTGTGGTTTTAACCAGTTACCAGCGAATGATTTCGATTTTGGTTTTGAGTCTTGAGAGGCAACATGTTTTAGGCTAGTTCTAGTTAAAAATGTGATTTCCACCAAAATATGGAAAAAATATTTTGGAAAGTATAAAAGAAAGAAAGATGAGTTTTTGAGAAAAGAATATGATTTTGGGAAGAAATCCCAAGTATTGAAAAAAAAAAGGGGGACATGTTTTGGAGAATGATTCCTAAAGGTTTTGAAAAGGAAAAAAGGAAAGATGGGTTTGAAAAGGGTATGGAATTGGGATCAAACTCCCAAGTGATTTTAAATGAAAAGAAAAGGGTGTTTTAGAACTGGATTTTAAAAGAAAATCAACTTTGAAAATTAAAAGCTGAGTTTTTAATAGTTTTACAGAGATTTGGTGGATTGTGTGTTTAGGGCGCGTACTGGGTGACTTAGACGTCACTCACGCAAGCTTTGTTTTGTTTTTAGGTGCAGATCGCGTGTAGTCCATTTCCAGTGCAGGAGTTGGAGCTTTTAGCTGCATATTGAGATCCTGAAGGTGTGCCTTAGTTACAGTTATTTAATGTTTCTGTAATTAGTGTAATTTTACTTATGATACTGTGATTTAGTAGCGTACCCGGGATCGGGGCGTTACATGACTCCTCTAAGTACAGGGGAGATCAGAGCCACTAGTTTCTTAAATCCTAGGACCAGTACTTTTTGCTTTTTATCTCATGACTCCTCTAAGTTTGAAGGTGATCCAAGTCACTGATTCCTTGAATCCTAGGTCCAATACATTTTCCTTTTTACCTCGTGACTCCTCTAAGTCCGGAGGAGATTCATGCTGTTGATCCTTGAATCCTAGGACCAGCATTTTTTCCTTTTGTCTTGTGACTCCTTTAAGTCTAAAGGAGATCGAAGTTGCTGGCTCATTGCACCCTAGGACGAACCTTTATCCTTTTCCTTCATGACTCCTTTAAGTCCAGAGGAGAACCAAGTCGTTGGATCCTTGAATCCTAAGGCCAGCCTTTATCCTTTTGCCTCGTGACTTCTCTATGTTCGAAGGAGATCTGAGTCACTATTTCCTTGACTCTTAGGACTTGCCTTTATCCTTTTCTTCGTGACTCCACTAGGTCTGGAGGTGATTCGAGCCATTGGTTCCTTGAATCCTAGGACCATTCTTTTTTTCCTTTTTTTCTACGACTCCTCTAAGTCCAAAGGAGCTTCGAGCTATTGGTTTCTTACATCCGAGGACCAACCGTCATCCCTTGAGCTGATAACCCTAACTATCTGGTGACGAGTCTATCAACTCATCAGTGGATTGATAACGCTAACTATCTGACGATGAGTCTGTCAACTTATCATAGGGCTGGTAACCCTAACTATCTGGCGACGAGTCCGTTAACTCATCACCAAGCAGGTAACCTTGCCTACTCAGGCAGCGAGCACATTAACCTTATCTGGCAGTCTCTTTTGCACGCTTTCGAAGTGGCCGCTGACCTATCACCCAACATTTCACAGTAGTTTATGACTTTTCTACCTGCATTAGAATTTATAAAATATTGTTGTATGGAACAAGATTGTTTGTCATTTTGAATATTTTGAAAATGTTCTATAGACTTGAATCAAGGGAAGCCGAAACTCCCCTATTGATCATGGCTTTCCCTACGATGATCATACCAATGCGTTGTTCAGATGTTCTTCAGTCGTGGATTAGGAAGTTAATAGACAGTGATCATGACAAGCTACGGACTTATGGCATTTCCTCAAAATTCTTGGATATTGCAGATGTAGAGGTCTCTCGATACTTTTTGTGCACAGCTGTTCGGTTCTAGAAGCCTGCAAATCACGTATTCCGCTTCAGAAGAATTGAATTGACTCCTACTTTGGAGGAGGTCCATCAGGTGTGTTGTCTACCAAAGTTTCTTGGGCCCACTGTGTTTATGTGGTGCAATAGATACTCTTCAGTATTGAGTGAATTGACTAGCCTGTCAACCAGCGATTGTGGTCGTCAACTTATCTATATTGATGGACAATTGTCCATGCTACAATTGACCTATTTTGACAAGGTGGTTGAATTACGCACCTCCTTGGGTGATGAGCTGTGGTTGAGAAGTTTTGTCGTCCACTTCATAGGTGAGCTGGTTTTTGGCCACGAGGGGATAGTTGTGAACATCGAGGTTGTAGAGATTGCTTTACCGATGGTAACCTGTCAGATAAACTTGGCCCTAATTACCTTGGCAATGACTTACCGACCGATCATTGCGACGATGTCGACATTTTTATGGTTATAGAGCTTTTGTACAGGTGTGGTTGGCTGCTCATCTGGGTGTAGAGGTCTTATGCCCTAAACGGTCGACCTTTGAATCTTATTGCCGAAGTGGTCATGTTTGCACACTCACCTCAGTTCGCAAGGAGTATGAGCGACTAGAGAGTTTGATAGAAGACAAGGTGACTTAGTGCATCATTCCTTCCGCCACTCATAACTTTGAGGCTTTCTTCAATGCTGCTGACATGCAGCTTATCATCCTCCTAGGGCAAACTGGTGGTGTTGAATATCATCAAATTCGTGTGATGCGACAGTTCGGCTACCAACAAGATTCCTTTGCTTAGAGACCGATGCCAACTCATTTCCAAGAGTACCCTCTAAGCTCTTATGCTATGACTACGGAACTATCATGCTTGCTTAATGGCTCCATCCGATCAGATGATCTCGCAGTCATAGAAGGAAAGGGTTGTTCAGCTGATTATGAAGCCAAAGTTGATAAAACCTAGCCGATTTGTGGAGCTGCTTCGAGCCATACACTACTTCCCAAAGCTAGGGGCACTAAGAGATCCAGAGATGACATAGACTCCTGATATTTGTGTTATGCTACTTCAATCATTGCATGTTGAAACAGTGTAATCAATTCATTGTATTCTATTGCTACAATAACTACATTGGAATGCTTTTGCTAGTTTGTTTGGATGCTTGTGATTGATATGAAGTCGCCATTGCAATAGCACGTACTTAACTGGTTCAAACTGCTACCCTCTTCTGCCTGTCGACTTGGCGCTAGAACCTACCCAGCTAACAGTCGAGAATATTGTTTTGATGGCTATGC
Organism: Posidonia australis; assembly: GCA_024699735.1. Lineage (NCBI taxonomy): Eukaryota > Viridiplantae > Streptophyta > Magnoliopsida > Alismatales > Posidoniaceae > Posidonia > Posidonia australis. Next base: position 1,870 of record JAMKQA010056735.1, on the reverse strand, counting down.
CTAGTCAAATGAAGCCATCACAGACTTCTGTACCATGTAGGGCGAAATCCAATCTACTTTGTTTGGGCTTGCTCAAGTCGAACAAGTTTCATTTCCATCCTCTTCTAGGCCAAGCAAGGTCTAGATGATCCCATCCTAGATTCACTTCAGATGAATGGATCTTGGTGCCACCACTTTGTTAAATTCCCCACTTGCACTTTTTTCCCTACTTTCTGGGATGATACCCAAAACTATCCTGTTGACATTCGTCAAATTGTCTAGAGCAGGCTGATACCCCAAACTATCCGGTTGACAACCGTGACATTGTCTAAAGCGGGTTGTTACTCTAAACTATCCAATTGACAACCATCACATTGTCCAAAGTGGGCTGATACCCCAAACTATCCAATTAAGAACTGTCACATTGTCTGGAGTTGGCTGATAACCCTAACTATCCAGTGTCGAGTCCATCAACTCATCATGGGCTAATAACCCTAACTATCCGGCGACGAGTCTGTCAACTCATCATGGACTGATACTCCAAACTATCCGATTGACTACCGTCACATTGTCTAGAGTGGGATGATAATCCCAACTATCCGGTGATGAGTCTGTCAACTCATCACGGGCTGATAACCCTACCTATCTAGTGACAAGTCCTTAAGCACATCACAGGCTGATACCCCAAACTATTCGGTTGACATCCGTCACATTGTTTGGAGCAGGCTGATACCCCAAACTATCTGGTTGACAACCGTGACATTGTCCGAAGTGGGTTGATACCCCAAACTATTCGGTTGACATCCGTCATCAGTCTACCCTCGGTCGACAAGTCCAATATCTTGCCATGGTTCCTTTTGGACCGAAAGGTCTGTCATGCCAACTTCCCTTTGTCTTGTGACAAGCTTGATAGTCTTGTCTGGCCATCCCTTGGCATGAGTCGGGAAATCTCTCATGCTCCCCGCCGTGGGCTGGTGGGCTACCCACTCGTCATCAGCATCATCTTCATGCATCGTTGACATGTTGTGCATTATGCAACACCCGGCATCAAGGTCAACCCTTGCATCAGCATCATGCATGGGCCACGAGTCATGACTTTCGGTGCATCCACCGAATAAGTGGTTCACGGCCCTACATCAAATACTACTCTCTCGTAGAATCAGGTGGAGTGTCTTGTCTATTAGAAATAATGCATTAATTTTGATGATAACTTATAAGTGCATATTTTCATAAATATTAAAGATGAAAAAGATTTTAAGTGTTTTCTGTATAGTTTCAAATTGTATATTCAAAGTATCAGAAACGACATACCGGAGTCAGAATTGGCATACCGTTTCAGTGAAAAACGGTATGAACAATGGTGCTCCGCAAGAACAAAAGAAGAACTGAAAACGGCATACCGTAGATGGAGCGGCATACCATTTCAGTAAAAAATGGCATAAGCAGTGGAACTCCGGAGCAGATGAGAAAATGAAGACAATGAGAAACAACGGCATACCATCATAAAACGGTATACCGTTTCAGGAGAAAACGGTAGACCGATGGACTTTTCGGCATACCATTTTGCTCGAGGATTGCAGATTGAAGATTATTTTGGCATACCGAGGCCAAAACGGCATACCGTTGAAGTAGTCATTTACAACCGTTTTATAGACGTTAGACACATCTCGAGGCAATCCTACGGCTATAAATAGGACCCGTCCAAGGCCTGATAATGACACCATTGAGAAATACTTGTAATACTGTCTATTGTTTTCATTTCCATTCTCCTCACGAGATTTCATTGTGTAATTACTGTTGTAATCGATCTCTGTGAGAGGAAAACTCTGACTTCTGTAAAAGCAATAAAAGCAAAGGGCTCTAGCTTCTCGGGGATAGAGAAGTGGGAAGA